>JAAAKE020000010.1:0-53585 GCA_010014785.2 Anisolabis maritima
CTTCATCTTGTGCAAAGGTATAACTACCAGCACGACGCATTTCTAATAAACCTGCAGCACCGTCACTTCCCATTCCGCCTTTGGATAAGAGAAAAATATTTATCGGATTTTTCAACATCAACAACTCTTTTCGATTGTGAAAACCATTTTGATGTAATTAAATGTTATTAAAAATTAAATTAAATAGGTTTATTAAAAAAAAGATTTTAGTTGAATGATATGGTAAACTATACAAAATACAAACTTTCGGGAGGTATTAATTTAACGAAACTAAATGTTGTCCCACACATCTTTGATTGTCAAGGTGACAGGAAAAGGGCGTTTTCTTAAAAACCAAAGCCTTCTGAAAAATATTCAAAAGACACGAAAAAATATTATTCTAACCTGAACCTTGTGCGAGTAAAAGTATTTGTGCTTTCGCTGAAGAAACCAATGATTCTAATCCATGATGTATTGCTCAGTTAATTATAACTGAGGATTTTTATAAAGAGATGGGGGTGAATTTAAATATTAGATCTAATTATCGAAGTCAACTCAATCTTTCAATCCTACTTGTAGTCCATCATGTTCTCCTATTATAATTTCATAAAAATTAAAAGTGGAAAATATCTAGTCACCATCATCTGAATGAAGAAATCATGATTTAATCTTTCATACATTGTATATAATTTTAATTAATTCTTCTAGTTCTAATTTTTGTGAAAAAAGATATATTAATGAAAAATTAAAAAACATTTCAAAAGAAATCACCAATTTACTTATGAGACTAAAACTAAGATTTTATTTGGGATCCTTTTTTGATAATAAAGTGTTTAGTCAATCATACAAAATTAGCCGTAAAAGAGAATTTCAAATTCTAAAACCAAATTAAACAATAGATATCTATTTAATCACGTAAATTGATTTTATTGTGCATACAGTTATTGGGTTAATTAATTTGCAAGGAAGTTTAATTAATTAAATTTTATGTTTTAAGTTATTATAAAATATTTTTATATTTAAATTTGTAATATTACAATTAGTCTAATATAAATATTATCTCAAATTTATTAAAGTACATTATTAAACAAAATATTTTGTTTTAATATATTTTTTTTTGGATAATTTTTTATTTTTAAATTTAATTTTTTGTATGATAAAATATATATATATGGAATAATATTTTCCTGGGTTGGTCAATCAACAATCAACGCGGTTTGTTGAGTTAATCTTAACATTCAACTCGGACCAATCCATGAAAACATTTTTCCACATATATCCAACCGCAGAAACCTTCCTATATATATTTATCCTCATACGAAAGTGCAACTTTTTTGTTTCGAGTCCTGAAATTTCAGGACATAATTTCTTATATCTTGAATTTGTTTTAACAAATACCATTTTGATAGAATAAAGTTGCGTCCCCTCCCCCCACCCCTTCCCATTAATATTTGAAATATTAATAAAAAATATTCATTTCATTTTTTTCTAATTATTCCTGAACACTTCTAATCAAAAGAGAAAATATATTATTTTTCGAAAAAAGTTCTAAATTTTTAATAAAGAATCGAAATAATTTTTATCAAAGTCCACATATTTATCTATTATTTCATTGTTTTCTTCAAAATGGTTGACCACACGAAATATCCCTTATTTATTTATTTTTTTAAACATACATATGAGCATCTATTTGACCTTAGTATTTTTATTTGATTCTCTCATCTTTTATATAACGAGAAAGAGATTTGGAACTTGAAGGGTATTTGACTTCTACAACAAAATGTTTACAAAGAGCATAAGGAGGAACTCCAATTATAGAAAAATTTGAACAAATCAGAAAGCCTGAAGGATGTAATTTTATTACAAAAATGAACTTCGGAAGCAATCGATATTTAATATTAAAATTAATAACAGAAAATATTTATAATCTATAAAATTCTAAATGGCCACTTAAGCCGAAAAAGAGAATAAATCAAATAAAAAAATAACAATAATAAACAAGAAAGTATTTCTGGTGGTCCCGACGAAGAAAGAAGAGAAGCAAGCAAGAATCTTATTTTCTAAGTAACGCCAAATACGAACAGTCCTAGGATGGGTGACTGTCAAGTCACCGACTGATACAAGGGACAATTTTAAGGGGGGGGGGGGCGACCTCACCCAAACCATATAAATGTACTGATGTATGAGTTCGTGCAAACATATATAAATTCATATAAAATTCCTCATTTTAAGGGGGGGGGGCGATCATCTGAATTGGCCTTGCCTCTAGTGCAAAATTGTGATGGACCATCGATGGCGATCTAGTTCAAATAATGTAGTTTATAGAATAAAATCCAATACGATCATCTTCAAATCTTTACAAACATTTCAAGAGTTCTTTCCTAATGCTAATTTGCTAATTTGAATCCGAAACTAAATCATGGGGTTGCAATATAATTGTACAGTTTGTAGTCTAAATGGCCTCGGCAGTCGGAAAAATTTTAAATTGAAAAAAAAATCATGGGAGTAATTACTCCCTTTACCCCTACTCTCTTTGTATACGCCGCTGATATATACATATATACCCATATATATGTATCGACCCGAGTTATTGGGACAGAGAATGAAGGGGGGGGGGAGGGGGTAGTGAGCCTCTGCCTTCCCAGCTAGTGGCAAATGGAAGAGAATTCCCATTAAGAAATCTTTCTAATCAATCAATATTTTATCTCTTTTATTATATTTTTTTTTAGTAAAATACAATCAATATTTTTATAAAGATTTTCGTTGTCCTGTCTTATTCATTTTCTAGATTTTAGAAAATCATCTTAATGACAATGACCTGTATACATTTAAGCAGGTATTTTTTGTTATTATTTTAAAAACAAAATTTCCAATTTTTACTTTCTATAATCTATATATGTAATATGTAGTATCGTCTCGCGACCGGAAAAAAATTAGATGTCTGAATTTTAACGGAAATAGATAAACTTTGAGGTACCCTAAGTCTAAAAATCTGGTGTTACTAGAACCTCTTTTACCTAAGGTATGAGAGCTGAGTGATATGCTATGACCTCGATTTTTTGCGTCAGGCCTACTAGGTAGCCAATGTACAGCCAATTAATGTCTTTTGAGTGTTTTAAGAACAAATCACAATCTAAAAAGGTAAAAGAGTAAAGTATGCCCCAAACAATTTTGGTGTGGATAAAGGTTAATATATTTCAAAGATTAACAATAAATAATTATTTTATGAATTTTAATCAAAACAATTAAAGTGAATTTTAAGAAAATTGAAAAAAACAACGAAAAAAGTACATCAGTAAAATACTAGTACCGTTGACCGATTTTAAAGCATCGAGGTGCAAGCAACGTGAGTAACTATCTTAAATATAAAATTTCAGCCTCGTGCGTTTTTTTGTTTATGAGAAATATTTTTTTACCCACACGGACAATTTTTAGACTTAAATAAAATAAATTCAAGTTGGCTGTACATTGAACGGCATTGAATATGACTCCAAAAATTTGGTGTGATAGCATATCACTCAGCTCTCATTGCCATAGAAAAAGTTGTGTAATGTGCGTGTAGTCACACCAGTTTTTTTTTCTTATTTATTAGGATATTAACTCTTTTACAGATTTCATCCAGTTATAAAAGAATGATAATTAAGAGAAAAAAAAAAGAAAAAATAAAACAATTTTTTAAAATTAAAAATGCTGTACAAAAAAAAAATTTTTAATGTTATACATTTAGGTTATTTGTTAAGGCTTCTCATTAAAATCTGAGACTATCTTAAATGAGGGTGATTCCTCTTTCGAATTCTTTCTCAATCCTTCTTTCCCTGGTAGAGATGACATCTTTGTCTAGAGTTTTTTTCTTAGTTTTTTTCGGCATCTGAGTCCATTTAGACTTAATAATTAATTAATTAGTAGCCAATAGAATTTAAATTAGTCACTTCCTCTCTTCCTTTATCCCGATGTTCTCCCGTGGCTGGAACAACCTGCCTGTTACTATGTACTACTACTATCTTCCCTAAAACTTACTTATCTTTCAAATCCACTAACCTCAAGAAGAACCTTTTAAAGTCCTCACTCTCTCTTACTTCTCTTCTTCCTGATTACATGTGACCATAGATCAATCGAGTTAGAACTTATGCTTCCATATCAAAATAAATAAATAAATAAATTTTGTCGCTGAGGACGGGAAGCAAACCTCTGACCTTTGGAAGTATGAAGTTTAATGCCCTGAAGCCAACTTTAGCCATTAGATCATTACAATCAGAAGTCACTCAATAATTTATTTAAATTATGAATGGAGTCATCTTTCCTTCAGTGACTTCATATCAAAAGTTTGAAAAGTTGGTCTTACCTAGAGTGAAGATCATAGTGCCCGACTGATTTACAAAAAGCTTACAAACCTTCTTTGCACTTAGTCAAGAGAATTGTTCTGATAAGCTCTTATTGGAGACCAAATCAACTGAACAAATTCTTGATGGGGTCTAACAAGTGCAAAGTAAAGAGTTTTCAATGTAGTAGGATAATAATTCAAATTTCCAAAAGTCGGGAAACCAGGAAAAAAAAAGAATTAAAAAAAACTTACTTGAAACATATATAATAAAATAATATAAGCTATATAAAACAGATACAGATGTACATTACATATATTAAGAAATTAAGAAGTTTCAAAACGTTAAAGTTAGCAGGTTTGAAAAAATCACTAATTTTCGTTTGCTTCAGAGTCTTCAACCTTTTCGTCAGGGCTAAAAAAAAGCTTGCGATAATTGAGGATCAGGGTAACTGAGGCCCGGATAATCGATAATCTTCAATTTGTACCCTCTGCGGACACAATTTTATTTAAAAAAAATATTCCCTTGTTGATATCCGAAATAAGGTTTCAAAATGTTAGTTGTTCATTGTTTTATTTTCGTCTCAGTAACTAATAAATTTCCAAGAATATTAATAGACATTTAACCTTTTAATTAACAAGATATTAATTAGAGAAAAAGTAAATGAAAATGATTAAGGCAACCTATTTCATTAAATTCTATATATATTTTTATATTTCCAATGGGAAACTTGATAAATATTTTGAAAATCTATAAAAAGCTGAAGATAAAATCTTGATTTATTTGAAAATAAGAGAAATTGCATAAATTGCATGAGCCAAATAAGGCCCAACTAATTTTTAAAGATTTTGTATATTTTTCCTACAAAAAAAAAAACCTACTCAAAGATCCAGTAATTTATATACTTAAAAAAAAACTTAGACTTAGTTACATTTGTTAATTTCATGTAATATTATTAGACAATTTGCTAATTAAAGTTAGTGGGTCTTATTTCCTCTTGCTTCATAAAAACTTTTGCTTATTTTAGTATAAAAGTATGACCGTCGCAATTCCAATGGAAAGTCCTAGAAAGTACCGTTTCTTGCAAATTACGATGAATATATATAACTTGTTTAGTATAATTCACAATTCTCTGACATTAATTAAAAACTAAAATATATTTTATAAAGTCCTATTCAATAATAATATGTTATTTTAAAAAGTTTATTAATTATATTTATTCAACATTTTTTTAGTTTAATCAGAATAGTAAATATTTAAAATATATTCTTCTTTTCTAGAGTGGTTACATTTTATTATTAATTAATATTTAAAAATAACAGAGGGATATATAATAAATATTTATTATCCTGATGAAGCAAAAAAGAGAGAAAATATGTTAAATAAATTTAATTAATATATTCTTTTTAATGTAAAAATATTTTTTTAATATGTTTGCTGTCACAATGAGGAACTTTATATTCATATTCTAAATAAAAAAAAAAATTATACTTAGTAGTGATTTGAATATTGGCCAGTTTCAAATTCACCCCATGGGGAAAATATATCCAATTCTACAAGTGAAGCTTCCTTCTCTGGTAAAAAACGGGAACCCACCCCAATAAAAGTTACTCCCCCTGAGTGGGTATATAACTAGCATAGCCATACCAATATCATCAAAGAATTCCAGGATGAGCTTAGAAAAGGCAATTCAACAATCGATAATATATCAAATTTAAGCTATATAATTAAAGTTAGATTAAATAAATCGGGAGTGGTCTTCCCTCAACTTTCTCGTTTAGACATACGTTATATGTGTTACTATGATTAGAAAAACGTTTTGGTACTACTTCCGGTTTGCCAGAAGTGCACCAAATTTTACCCATGGTCTCTGATATTGATATAATGTATCTATGTAACGTTTTACTCAGTGAAATCATATTTGAGTTATCACGAATTTTAGAAAAACGATTCAGGTAAAGTACCACTTGCGGTTACGGGAAATAGCCCAAAAGTTGTGAGAGATCTATTTTGCTGTAATGCACCTATGTAAAATTTAGTTGATCTACATTAAAGTATGCTCGGGTTATCGTATCAACGAGTATACACACAGACACAGGCATAATTCGATAAATGGTATTTTCGGACTCAGGGAGGTCCAAAACCTCAAAAACAATCAAAATCTCGAGATGGAATTTTTGGAAGATTACAATACTTTCCCTTTACTATGTATAAAGTAATGTATATGCTTTTTTGATAAATATTTCTGTAGCGTTTGATCGCCTAGATAGGCACACTCTTTTTTACAATCTCTCTGAAATTGGTGTCTCTTGTAGAAAGATCAATATTATTAAAAGCTTTTATACAGAAACACATGCATCGATTTGATATCGGGGTGGCTTAACAAATTCCTCGAAATGACATTTGGATTCAAGATGTCTTTCAAGTCATATGATTCACATTGTTTTTAAATGATAGAAACAATAGTCTAAATGGAGGAATTCAAATTAATAAGACAATAATGAAACTCCTTGCGTATGCGGATGATCGAGTCCTGTTAGCATCAGATAAAAATTTCACCCAAAAATGTTTGATCAACTAGGAAGCTAATGTAAGAAGTGGAATTTAATAATTAATTTGAATAAATCATAGATCATAGTTTAAGTTAAATGAGAGCGGAGTGCTTTGGTTTAATCGCACCATATCCGCCGCGAAAATAGATGTTCCCTGGTTCAAGTCCGGGAGGCACCAAACATGCCCACCCAAAACAATCTAGCATTCATACGTCTTAAACGATATATTGGCTTATAGTCTTAGGATATTGTTTTGAAAACCACCATCTTTTTCAAAACAACCTCTATTATTCAGCAAAGATGGTACTTTTCAAGTACGGAGAAAGAAAGACCAGTAAAACAATAAGTCTGGCAGGGGAAAAAAGATTGAAGTGGTCAATAGTTATAAATATTACATTGACATCTGGACTATCACTAGAGGACCATTTGGTGGAAAAAATTATGAGTGCAAAATTTGCCTTGAACTTCTTCAATAATAGAAAATACCATTCTCAATGAAATTGCAAATGTTCTTTGCCGTGTCTAAAGCAATTCTGTCCTAAGGAGCCCAAGCAGGAGGTTATAAATGTTTAAAAGGGTTGAGATGATTTCTTGAGAAATATTTCTTTAAAAGAATTTTTAATCTCTCCAATAATAGATCAGATAGATTATAGTCTATTTAGAAAGAGATATCCCACTAACATTTTTGTATAAATTTAAATTACATTTAAAATATGTATACAAGTCTAGATCTTCCTAAGTAAATAATATAATATATATAGGCTGGATATATATATATATATCTCCAGCCTTTTTTAATAAAGAAATATTAAAAATAAAAATATTCTGGTACAGAGATTGAATATCATTTGCAAATCAATACAACGTGTCATTAAATGAAATAAGTGAAAAAAAATAACAATAATATGTTGGATATAATTAAAAATAAAATATCAAATAATTTTATAGCTAGGGCACAAAACAGTCAAAGATTATATAAAGAATTAAGAAAGAATTGTGAAATGTTAAATGACGAATTGGATTTCAATCAATTTGCTTGGCTAATCAAGGTGAGGGGTGAACTCAATATACATGTATGTTAAATAAGAATTTATTTAATAAATATGTAAAATTTGTTCACTACTCACTTTGAAAGAAGAGAAGGACACCTTTCACTTTATAGGCATTTGTACCATCTTAAAAGATCTTAGATTACATTAAGTAAAAAAAGGAAATATTCGATCGCGACCAGTTTATAAATTACGGGGTAGCCAAGAGAATTTGAACTTGATTAAATATTGAAAGGAGGCATGGAAATATAAATATTTTTTTATTACGGAATTTAACTGATCTCTATGTCCACAACACGTAAATAAACATCTGGGAATGAGCAAAGCTGCATCGCCATAACGAACTTGAATCAGCGCAAGGGCTGTGAAAGTGCTCGCTTCGCCCACAACAGTTTCAAAAGTTTCTTCGTTTTATTCCTAATTTAAATTTCACATTTAACATTATGTTAAATAGTGGAAAATTCAAAAACCCATACAAGTTAAATATACCTCAAATAAGTCCAAATGAGCTCAAGAACTAATCAGCAAAGACTCAGAATGTATATCAAGTTTCATAAAAATTGGTTAATAAATAATAATAATATAATAAGGTTGTATTGTGAAAGTCAAAAAGCATGAGTGAGGAATGTTCACACACATGCATTATGTTTTTTGAACTTAATGAGTGTCAAAAGTAAAGACTCGTTGAAAACCAGAAGAAGAAAATTTTCACGATTTTTGCTTGAGGAAGGGGTTTCGACCCATCATTTAAAAGTATTTTCTTTTAATTTTATAACAAGAGATAGACAAAGGAAAGAAGTTAGTATCAGTTAGTTTAATAATAGATGTTTAAAAATGTAGAGGGGAAATAATTTTTATTTTCTGTACTTGTCCAGGTCGAGAGGATTTCTGACCCCTCATATATCCTCAAAATCACCCCTGAAGCGCCCCGGACAGTTTATGAGCTCCAATTCATTTGTTAATTCCTCACTAAGCACCTTAACGGTTATATATTAATAGTAATAATACTAACAAGGAACACGACAAGCATTTTCATTTTCGTAATTTCTTCTTTTATCTAAGGTTATCTGAAGAAAGCACCAATTCTTCATATTAAGTCTTATTTATATTAAAAGATTTATTTTATTAGATTAATAAAATAAAATAAATTTTATGGAATTATCAAGGAAAATCTGGGAAGAAAAACAAAAATAAATAAATTCCTACCCCTTGCTTGAAATGACTGATTACTTTGTTGTTTTGGATCGAATGGATTACAGCAGACAATTAAAAGAAAGCGACTGGTATTGATCAACAGAAAGAGTTGTGTTCCAACATGACAACGTCAGACCGCATACAACTTTGATGATTCAAAAAAATTCAGAGAGCTTGTTTGGAAAGTTTTTATGCATCCACCGTATAGTTCAGATCTTGCACCTTCAGACTATCTTTTGTTTCATTCTTTGCTGAACTTCTTTAATGGTGTAAAATTGAATTCAAAAGAAGCCTGTGAAATTCACTTGTCGCAATTTTTCGCCCAGAGAAATTACAAAAGGTTATCGATCAAAATGGTACAAATTTGGTTTCATAAAATTCACTGGAAATAATAGATAAATGCGTAAAAATCGGTGAAAACATTTTAGACTATCAATTATATAATTTTTTTTTTTTAATTTGATAGAAGTTTTTATATTTTTTTATATTTATTAATTGAAACATCAATTTTAGCAAAAATTATATACATGACCAAGATTAGATTCGAGGGAGGGAAGGGAACTGGGAACAACATTCTCCTTCCAAGTTCAATATTTAAACGAAATATTTTTAAAAAAAATGCGTAAAGCTAATGATAAAACAAAACACAATTAAATATAAATAATGACCAAATGTTTATAGAATCAAGGCCATGAGTTAAGAGGAAAAAAATTAATATAAATAAATAATTTTTTTTCAAATAAAGATAAAATTCTCGTATTATAATTACACTAAAATCTGTTTATTAGAATTTGTTTTAGAACCAATAATAAGAATAGTAAGCAAAGGGTGAAGCAAATTTTCAAGTGCATGACAGTTGACAGGTTGATCCAAAGGGCAGTTGGCAGTTTGTCCAAGAGAGGTGATTAGGAAGTCGTTAGGGCTCCCAACTTTAACATGATCGGTCACGCAAAGTGCAAGAATTCTTTCTTGTGGTAAAAAGGTCAACGGGGTTGGACATTTCGAAATCTAATTTGAAAAATTCATTGAGTGATTAACAACTAGAGCTCGTCCTTAATTCCAATCTAACAATTCTTATAAGAGAGAGAATTAAGTTGATGAATATCCAATTTAATTTATTTCATTAATTTGCAAACATCCATTAGGATTGAAAATATTATTATTTACATTTAACAAGAATTGATCATCAAATTAGGGAGCTATATAATTAAATCAAAATGTTATTAAAAATTTATTAATATATAGTACATAAAATAAAAAAAAACAAGTTAGGCTATCTCAGTATATATATACCCTCGAGTTTTTTAACATGAATATAGGATTTCGGCATGCTAGGCTTTCTTCCTCTTACTGTAGAACTTATTCTTTCAGCACCAGTGAGTGATACCTTTTTTTTAAAGGTTTTTTGTTTTTTACAAAGTTTATTATTTTCCGCACAAAAATTTAAAACCAATTGGTTATTTACAATATAATACAGCGTTATCAGAGACAAATGAACTATTTTACTCTTTCAGGAGCGGTCCTACGAGGGAAGGTCTATGGGAGCTATAATTCTCTCCCCCCTCCTTAAAGGCTTTCAACTTATAGTATATATTTTCGACTTTAATTCCCAATAATATTAAATATCAACATTTTTAAATTAATATTAAATATCTTGACTATTTAAATTGAAATGAAAGTTTAAACATTATTTTTAATTCTGAATAATTTATAAAAATATACATATGAGTATATATATGTAATGTGGATTTGAACTTACCACCCACAGAATCAAATCCTAGTACTGCGCCTGTTGCTTTTTAAATAGATCTCACACGTACACACCAAAATAACATTTTATTGTTCTGTTTGTGTGTTGCTCGTTAAGTAGGCAAGTGCTATTTTGGCTTGAGGATCGGACAAACACCTATTGTCCTCTTAAAAAATGATTCAGAAAATACTAGTTGTAAAAAGTTTAGAGCTCTAAGTGATTTTCACTTATATATTTTTAAATTAGAAATAAATGAATATACAAATATGATGGAAAATACGAGGGCAATCGCAAAAATAAGATCTGGTTTTTTAGAAATAGGAAAAAAGTTTATTTTTAATAATTGGTACATTATTTTAAAGCTTGAATATTTCTCTATTTTTCTACATAATCGCCATATCGGTCGATACATGTTTTAGGCGCTGTGGCAGTTTTTGTATGCTCATATCATACCAGATCGCCGCAATGCCGTTGAAGAAGCGTCGGACTGTTTCTTTCACCTCGTCATCGTCGCCGAAGCGCATTTCAGTCAAATGTTCTTTCAACTTAGGAAACAAGTGGTAGTCACTGGGTCCGTTTGTGGTCTTCTATATATAAGCATTCGCGGGACCCATCTTGCGGATACCTTCCGATATTTCAACTTTTCAGTCAAAGTCCTATGAATGGTGCTTCGAGAAACCTAAGGAACCAAAATGCAGAGCTTATCGAAAGTGAGCCTCCGATCTGTAAGCATGATTTGTTCAACCTTCGACTTCAACTGTCTCGTCGGGAATTGACCGTCTCCCGCTTCTTTCTTCGTCGTGAATTTCCATGCGAGCAGCTGTAAACTCCCTACACCACTTGCGGACGTTTTTGACATCCATGCACGACTCTCCATAAACTTCCGTCAAATGGCGATGAATTTCGATTGATTTAACGCTTTTTGCGTTCAAAAACCGAATAACTGCGCGAACTTCGCACTTGGCGGTAGCGGCAAGCGGGACCTCCATTACGAACCGCTGGCTAGCCAAAACTGAATAAAAAGGTATGCTAAACGATGGCTTGCTTAAGAGTGGGGAAGCAACAAACACGGCAGAGTGGCTAACAGCCGCGCGAAAAGTTTCCGTGCGGTGCTGGGGCCCAGTGCTTTGGAGACCTTATATTTGAGATTGCCCTCGTATTATTTTATCAAAGAAATATTTTAAAATGATTACATTGGTCTTTAAATTAACAAAAGGAAAAAAACTTTTAATTAAAAAAGACAAATTAAATAAATGCCGAGATTCATTTGGATCAGATATTAATATTCAATAAATTTTTCGAAGCGGACTTGACAAGTCATAGTTTATTTAACATTTTTTAAGAGTATATTTTTGCTGGTGGATCAAGTGACCAAATGACCCTTGGGAGTCGAAACTGGGATCTCCATTCTATCAGGGACATCCTTTGCCTTAGTTCACTGGACACTAGAGTACACCACAAAAACTCACATTCCCAGTATTTATTAGATCTCATGATAAAGTTAGTCCAAAATGAAAAAAATTTTCACTTATCACCCACTTGTTTACTAGCAAGAGAAGCGACATTTTGGTGAACTCTAACCAAATACTGTAAGCAGCCCCTGAATGGGTAGAGATCTCGAGTTCGACCCCCGGGGGCACCACTTGATCCACCAGAAAAAATATAATCACATAAATGTTAATTTAAAAAAGTCTCACACTCTTCCATTCAAAAATCGTATGATTGATGATGGAAGAATAAAGTGTTGTCCGAAACGCCTCAGATTTTGAGGAAATAGAGAGGCTTTTATTTGATTGCCTAACGCCGATCCATATCTTACATCTATGTACAGTCACTATATTCTATATAAAAAGTCTTTTGAATTAAATCATTGAAATAAATTTATTCTATTTTCAAATTCAATTGGCTAAATTTTTCCTAGTTGGTTGACAGTTTGATTAAATCTAAACTAGAGATTCACATTTATTCCCTAATAAGCTATAATATTTAGGAATATTTAATTTTAAATGTCATATTACTTCTCCAAAATAGTTTTAAAAAAATTATTTTCCACAACATTAAAGAAGTTAACAATTCAAAAGATTTAATCCAAATTAATTTAAAATAATAGTGTGGTTTTATAAATTTTGGTATCGGAATCTGATGTAAAAATTGTGATATTTGGCAAAACTTCCAAATTTAGACGGCCATTTTGACCATGTTTCCATGGAGAGATTTTATAAATTTTTGCGGATTTATGCCCTATTTTTTATGCTTTATCAGAATCCGAATTCAAAATTTTGAAATTCGAAAATAAATTGTAGACAATCATACAGACAGAATTACAATAACGAACTTTTCAAGTTCGTTGAATACTCTGATTAAAAATCACTGTTATATAATATATAGCTCCTGCATGGGGAATAACAAATCCCTCGTTAATGAGATGTAATCTAATCAAAAGTTTGTTTTAGGTACGATCAGATTTCTTCAACAATTTTCATTCTCAATTATCGTTTACAAATTATCATCATTTAAAGGTTTTGTATTTAATTAAAAATAATAATTATTTAAAAGGGTAAAAGTTATTTATTTTATATTTTTTTAGTAACAGCATTTTTTCAATAAAAATATAGTCAAACCCTGGTTTACACGATTCCAAATAGCAGGGTTTTTGAGTTTACACGGCAAATTAAATGCAAACCTTTTTTTTTTTGCCACGAGTTAAATTTGATTTAACATAGTCCAAACAATTTAAAAATTTAAAAATCCTCAGGCAATTGCACTTTCTATAGCATTTATTCAAATAAAACGAATCCTCTTAGCACGGCGTTTTACTAGAATTAATTAAGCGTGTTAACCTGATGCTATAATAAAACCGATCCAGATTATTGTTTTAAATACATCCTTATTCTTTCTTGATTTCTTGCACTAAGCAAAGAGACGTATTATTATTATTATTATTATTATTATTATTATTATTATTATTATTATTAAAAATAAAGAGCAAAAAAGTGGCATTAAAAGTTTAGAAAAAATGCCAGAATAAGATCGGAGAGCTTGTGATTTCTATCCAAGTACTCTACAGATGTGGGTATGGTTCTATTATAGAATATTTACTTACATTTTATTGTAATACTGTACATAATTACTTATAAAGCTCAACACTAGGTAAGCTTAAGATGAAAATGCTACAACTAATAAGAACTGTTATATAATATTATACTCTGACCAAAAGAAGAGAGAAGAATCTTTAATAAGAGAGACGATGTGGTTGAAGCTTCCCCCACTCAAACGCCATATGACCCTGTGATTGGTTGAGAAGTCTGGATTGAGCATGACCTCATTTCTTCTTTTTAGCCAAAATATACGATAATAACAATAAAGCTATTATCTTAAAAAATTTTAGTCCAAAAAAAAAAAAGCAGTGTATAATAAATTAAAAAAAAGTTTAATATTATTATTTTAGAAATAGTAATATAAGGTTCCGTCAATTCGAATGTGATGAAAACTAATTTCATTATAATTACTATTTATGAGGGTGTGTTTGTAAATTGACAATATTTTGTGTTTGTATATCGTTGATTTTTTTAATACTTAAAAGTGAATCTATTTTATTAATAAATATATAAATATTTAAATTAAGAATATATTAGTATAACATTTTATTCATTAGAGTATTACTTTTTATATGTAATTATTTTTTTTTTATATAAATATTGAGATAGAAAAACAAAAGTTCCGTCTCTGATATATTTTTGAAAATATTGAATCCTCAGATGCTCGTTTATCTTCCTTTTAATCTTTTTATAGATAAATCTCATCAACAAAATAAATAAATAAAAATAAAAAAAAAACCAATAATTAAAATTAAAACTAATTTAACGTTCAATCATCCATACCAAGAGATGAGCATTTGATTAATTTTACTTAAAAGTGATCCATCCTTTCGTTGAAAGTTTAATTCCCTACTTTCAAGAGGCTAATAATAATTAATTTCTAAATTTTTAATTCCCCTAAAAAAATTGTTGTGGGTTAAATATAGACAATCAATTGCCTCAAAATAAGAAAGTTAGCTCCTTTTTTGTTGTAGACATGAAGGAATTTGTAACCAACCTGAGAAAAGCGGCTCGTTTTCTTTTTCTTCGAACCCCTACACAAAATTTAGATATTTTTGTAAAAAAAAAAAAAATTTTCTAATTTGAAGAATTTATAAATCGTTATACTTTTTTTAGAGGAAAAAATCTCAATTTGCTTCTGGATCATGATTTTGCCAATTCTAGACGACCTGAGGGAAGAACCTCTCCCATTTCCTCCCTAAAAAAAGCCTAATATTTAATTATTTAGACACTGATTTATACAACTCTCCAGAGGTATAAGAAGTCAAAATTAATATTAAAAATAAAATTGTAGGGTTTTTGTGAAATAAATTTTTAATTAGTTTTATAGAAATTAAAAAGGTGGGAATTTCTAAAATTTAGAGTAATTATATAAAATTGGCCAGGATAATGATAAAGATATAAAGTTTAGGCTTCATTCCAAAATAAGAAAATATTTTCTTAATATAAAAGTATTTTATATTAAATATACTTTTTAAGAAAAGAAATTTTTCATTCATCATTTAATTTCCTTTATATAAAAAAAACTAAAAATATTTCAAAGAATAAAGAAGAGCTTTAATTTAAGTATTTACTTGAAAATATCTTTTTAAATTAATTCCTTTCTGAATAAGAAAATTTAAAAGAGAAGATTTTTTAAAAGGAAATTATTTTAAACAAATCGTGTTATCTAAAATAAGATAAATATAGAGGAAGATTGAGATTAATTTTACTTTATTCAATGTTGGAAAGAGAAGTAAATAATAGTTAAATACTAAAAATAAAAAAAAACATCTCTGTCAACCGATGACCAGATTTATAATATCAAAGAGATAAATACTAAGCCCTTAAAAAATGAGTTCCGTAGCTTATTATAAATTTCCCATTTCCTTTTTAGAGCAATTATTCCAACTTTTATCATTTAATCTTCTTCACTCATCCGTTTTAAGAAATTTTAATTTGGCCCTAAAGATACAGCACGCTCTGTCCAAAAATATCCGGAAATCCCTGACAAATCTTGACAAAAATCATTTCATTTATTCGAAATATTCTCCCAGAGTAGATGTACGATTTGCACGTTCAAGGACTGCATCAAATGACGTTTTTTGTCGTCAATTGGAATGGTGTTGGGATTTCTCTTCAATGACTTGATCACTTGATGAAAAATATTTTCGTTTCATTGCCAAATAGAGCTTAGGGAATAAAAAATAGTTATAGAGAGTTGAAAATCGGTTGAATGCGGAGGATGGGGAATCAAAAAATTTAAGTTTTGGTCAGAAAATAAGTACAGAAGAGAAGGTGTATTATTGTGCAACAATAGCCTGGTTTTCGATATTCTGCTTAAAGCTTATTTTTTATATTCAACGAACTTGAAAAGTTCTCTCTGTTTGTATGTCAGTATGTCTGTGCACAATTTTTTTCGAATATCAAAATTTTGACTTTGGATACAGATAAAGCATCAAAAATGAACTAAACATGTCAAAAAATTTTAAAGTAGGTCCATGACATCATGAATGACCGCCGAAATTTTGAAATTTCACCAAATATCCCAATTTTTATGTTAGATTCGGATACCAATATCTAAAAAGCCACAGAATTATTTTGAAACTGTTGCGAGCGAAGCGAACGATTCCGTTGCCCTTGCACATATTCCAGTTCTAGGCTGCAGCTTTGCGAATATTTTATTATTTTATTCATTTACTTTCTCTCTCTTATTTTTCAAATGCATAATCAAAAGATTTTTCACTTTTTAACATTTTAAAAATAAAATAAATAATCAAATCTATAAATAAAAAAAATAATTTTTTTTTAATGGAACCTATTAGATGTTTTTTTAATATTTATTTTAAATTTTCATTGCTTTCCATTTTAATATGTTTGACAAATTTTTTCCTGAGTATTTTTTATGAATAATATATTATATTTAAAATTAAGTTTAAAATAAAGATGTAAAGCATTCAAAGTTCAAAAGTCAATAATGGTTATAAAAAATGTTTTGAAATATACAGAGGGGCCACAGAAGAATGTTTTTTTAATATTTGAAATAGTTATCTCGATAAAGTTAAATATGTTATATTTACTGTTTGATTCTTGATATATTTTTGAACTCATCATTTTGTTTGCTACCTAGATGTATAGCAACAATTTTTCTAATTTTTTTCTTGACATCCAAATCTCAATTTTTATATACGACTATATGAAAAAACCTAGTTCTAAGTCAAAATAAAGACCCGTAAAAATTTGTTGAAATTTCTCATTTACATTACTTGGACTGAAATTATTGGGAGAAAATAATATAAAAAGTTCTTTATTAAAGATAATTTCTAACTTAGTGTATATATTTAAATATATATAATTATTTTACAAAAATACATGTAAGAAAAACAAGGTGAAAATTCTGCGGGAATTTTAAGTTTGCAAATGATTTTACCAGAATTAAAAGAGGTATCTGATAAACGACCAAGTTAAATTTAGAACTATTCCCTTGCTTAGAAAATAGTAGTCTTGACTATTTTAGAATATTATGATTGAGGTTACTATATAAACACTAAATTTACATAGGAAAATAGGTTTTTGTTTATGTTAATAACATAAATGTGAGTTTATTGATTTTATATTACTTGATAAATGTTAATTAAAAATTTACTTGTTTATTTATTTAAAATAAGCAAATGAATAGGATACGAATTTCTAGAGTTGCTTACATAAAGGAGTGTATCTATTTGACAAACTTCAGTTTAATAAACGACATGGTTTCTTGTCGCAATTATGAGATTTACCATCGATAGACTTATTCCATCATGCATTATTTTAGCGTAGTTTAATAAATACATTATATATTATCTAGCAAACGAAAAGAGCACATGATTAGCTTTAAAACAAGCTCAAAAGGTCAAATAAATCTTTCGTTCACCAGCCAAGAGCTCTTATTTATTTCAACAAATTCAAAAAAATTAGTTTATGGAATGTAACCCTAGAGCTCATTTATAAATCTATTTGCAAGAACAAATGATGAATATATTCAAATAAAAAAAGCAAAGAAATCTTTTGTACAAATACTAATCGATTTTTAATCGTCTAATTTAGAAATAAATTTTCATAATAATAATAAATAAAATTTTAATAATTTGTTAAAACAAAAAAAAAAAAAAAATGTTATATTCTTCACTTTTCCA
Organism: Anisolabis maritima; assembly: GCA_010014785.2. Taxonomy (NCBI): domain Eukaryota; kingdom Metazoa; phylum Arthropoda; class Insecta; order Dermaptera; family Anisolabididae; genus Anisolabis; species Anisolabis maritima. The sequence continues at coordinate 18,096 of JAAAKE020000010.1, forward strand.
AAAAAAAAATTTAATAATAGTTTAGGTCCCGCTATGAATTTTTTCACTAGAATCTTTTCACTAGAAAATCTCAAGAATTCATCTTCATGATAAAAAGAATAATTTATCTAAAAAAAGAACAACTAAAATATTAGCGAGGAAGCTGGTGACAGAATAAAATTGTTTTAGAAATGGTTGAAAGATTGTTTACTACGAATCCTTTAATCAAACGAAGGAGGAATGATGACTTTAAGATGAGTGGAGGTTTACCGTCCGGGGCAGTAAAATTTGAAAGGACCCCTATTTTGTTAAACTAATTTAATTTGATATAACTTTCTCAATATAGCTAGTAATTTTCATTTTAAAGATGCATTTATTAATTATTTATTAAATTAAAAAAGGCCTTAATAAAAGAAAAAATAATGACAATAATGATTAAATTTACCTTTTTATTATAGGTAACGGAAATAACAAGAATCTTGAAGGCCCTTGAGGGCTCGTGGGCACCAGACGGCCGCCCAGTTCGTTAACATTTTAATCCGCCTCAAAAGAGGATTATTGGATTATTCTATTAAGAGATTTTTAACTTTGCCGACCAACAGAAGGTTTCGAAGGAAAAGTTAATATAATCGGAAAAAAAAAATCGAAATTGAACTATTACTATCAAAATGTGATTTTTTTTTTTGAAATGGAAGCATAAGGTCCAACTGACGGAGTAAGAGAAAGTGGAGACTTTAAAAGTTGCTTGTTTAAGTTGGATTTGAAAAATTTGAGATTGTAGGATTTAGGAAAGATAGTAGCAGGGAGGATTGTCTAGAAGATAAAGGAAGACTAGAATTGACTAAATCTTGGATTTTAATTCGGCAGAACATCGACAATGGTAATATCTGTAAAAAAAAGTGTCAATGCAGAGATACTTTTGTGGTCGAGTGGCTACAAGGAGGCAGTAAAAGACTCGTCTCCGATCAGTCTCACCGCACTCCTTTGAATCGCGTCAAGGGAAGAGAGAGCATGCTGAGAAACCCCTCTCCATAGGTGGAACCCATATTCAAGACACGGACGAATCTGAGCCTTGTATAGGATAAGAAGTAGGTGAGGGAAGAAATACTGCTTGGATTTGAAGAGGAAACCAAGCTTCCTAGCAGTAGATTTGGTGACCGCAGAAACATGGTCATTCTAGGAAAGATCCGAAGCATCGTCACACTTAGAACAGAAAATGAGTCGATAAACTCGAAATTGTTATGTTTATGTACGGACGGGCATGTCCGATTATTCACTTTGGAGATTAGGCAACAATGTGGTTTCTTAGAGTTAAAGTTAACGTGCTTTCGGGATCCTCATTTTTTCAAGATGCCGAGGTCATCATTAATAGAAGAAAATATCGTGGTGACTGAACGTAGAGAAAACTTTTCCCGATCTAACTGAATGCAGAGAATTATCTAACCGCAAAAAACCTCAAAATGGATAGGAATGAATATCACTGTCATGATGTCATTGATGTACATAAGAAATAGGGTGAAAGAAAGTACCGAATCCTGGGGGACTATGAAGTTCAGAAATAACTCCGTAGACAACAAGTAAGATCTTTCAATCAGTTAGGAAGCTTCCGAAGAGAAGCCAAAGGTTGCGAGTTTTGAAAATAGGTTTTTTTGCCATATCTGGTCAAAAGTTTTCGAGATGGAAAGTGAAACCGCAATGGTTTCACCTTTTACCTCCAAGCCTTTGTTCCAGAGGTGAATGAAATAACGTGAAATGTCTCTCAACTTTTCCTCAAGCCATATTGCCTATCATTTAGAGGGCCGCAGGTGGGTCAAGATTTGGAGGTTCAGAGATTTTTCCATAATTTTCAACAATAATAGAAGTTAAAGCTATTGCGCGATAGTTATTAGGCAAGGAAATATCGCCTTTTTTTTGGGAATAGGCTCTACCTTTGCTAGTTTCCATGATTTTGGTAAAATTCTCGTGACGAATGAGAGTTTATATAGATAAGATTGGGCTCAGTTCGGGAAAACATTTTTTATGACAATCGGAGGAATAGCATCAGGCCTCGGAGATTAATATATATATATTGCCGATACCTTAATTATTTTTTTAATTTATTAGGGTCTAAATTGAATTTTTTCCATTATACTATACAATATTTATAAAACTATGGGTCGGCGGGTCGCAATCATTGGCTTACCCATCGATAATTGAATTAGACGTGAAGAGAGACGCAAAGGCTTGGGCCTTGTCGAATGAAGTTGTAGCAACTTTTCCATCGGGAAAATTAAGAGGAGGAAATGAAGATGAGGCGAAATTACAGCCGACAGCCTTGGCTAGAGACTAGAATTGACGACTTCCATTTGGACATGATGCCCTCTTCGCCTCATCGATGGTTTTGAGGAAGAGATTCCTGGCATTTGATGTTTTCTGAGTGCTTTTTGAAATGATGTCTGTGCATGTCGTCCACGATAACTCATTTTGAGAGGCCCATTTTTTAGACTCAGGGGACCTCAAAATGTGTATTTCCGTTGAAATCTCGATATTGAATTTTTTTGCGCAAAACTTTCACACTATATATTTCAAATATAGACAAGAAAAAGTAAAAATCATAAAAAATAATATGAAATTAAAAAATTACGTTGGAATTTTATCATAATCTTATTTGGGTTATATATAATCAGTCTCGCGCCATATATTGTATAAGGACAAAATCTTGTAGCACATAGAGCCTATATATAGACTCTAAAAGTCAAAAAGTGAAAAATCCAGCGCTAGCGCTAGTAGGCTGCAATATTTTTTCATTATATATCATACAGATTTTTTAATCTATTCTGAAACTATACTTTCTCCCGAGTAAAATGATATTTATTTCAAAATTTCGTTAAAAAATTATTTTATGTTGAAAGCTCTCTGGAAAAATAATAAACAAAGGGAATTAAAATTTACTTTAAATCAAATAATTTATTTAAATATAATAATTAAATTATAAAACTAAAAAATATATTTTGCCTTAAAGGCTCTCCTAAATCCCATTATTATTTGTTAGTACTAGTAAATGGTCTAAGTTAACCTCTCTGATCGACTTGTTCAAAGTAGGAGCGGCAAAAAACACTCATTTTATCCATCGCCCCTTTTCAGAGGAAATGTAAAAAAAAATATATAAAAACAATAATGCTATCGTAAGAAAAAGTAAATATAATCCAACAATTATTTATAAATTCATTAAGATATATTTTTAAAAAATATTAACCTTTTTTTTTAGACAGCGAATTTTCTCTTTATGTTATTTTAATCTAACGAGTAGTTGAGCAAACGGATTAACATTAATAAGTTTAAGTGATGAATAATTTCATTTTAATAATGATGGACATTTGGACAACATTTTTGGATTTATTCACTTCCACCAATAATGTATATCATAGAGACAGAAAATGTACGATGCTATTTAAATAGATGACAAAAAAAAAAAAAATACTGATTGCACAACGAAAATAAAATTAAATCACAAAAAATAAAATAAACGATAAAAATATATTCTCACGAGTAAAACGCAAATAGGCGAACAAATTGCTATAAATTTTTAAAATAGTTTTACACATTAATAATTAATATGTAATTGTCTATTTATACATATTTTCTGTTTATCCATATTTAATTAAATTCCTTCCTTATTTGTATAAATTAAATTTAGAAAAAAAATATCTGGGACTGCGCAAAGCCGCATTGCTAACGAACTTGAATCTGCGCAAGGGCTGCGGAATTGTTTGCTTCGCTCGCAACAATTGCTAAATAAAAGAGATGTTGGTATCTAACTTAAAAATTTCAGAATTTCACCGGCCACTTTGATTATGTTGACATAGAACCATTTTAAAAATTTTTGTGCATTTGTACTCCTACTTGAAGTTTTTTCGAATTCGTAATCAAATTTTTGATATTCAAAAAAACTTTTGAACAGACATACATACAGAGAGAATATAACTTTTCAAGTTCGTTGTAAAAAAAAACATTTAAACCAATTAGTGGATACTGAGGCGATCTTAATCACATTTTGCAAAGTAATATAATGGAAAACAAGACAACTTATGTAAATATTTTGGGGGTCTTAGAGAAGGGAGTGCCCCTTTCTAAACCCTTAAATGACCGCTCTGGATCTCTTCTAATCAAAATATAAAATTTAAAATTCAAGTTATGGAAATTAAAAAGTACATAGAAAGTAAAACATGTAGTATTAACTCAAATATTCCTGATAAGTCCTCTTATAAATTCAAATTTAAATATATTATCTATAATTTTTTCTTTTTGAGTTTCAAAGGCAAGCAGAGCCACACACATCCAACTAATTTATAAAAAAATTAAGAAAGCTTTAAAAAATTCTAACTTTAATAATCAAATACTCTAAATTATATTGATTAAAAGAAAATTATTAAATTAAAAAAGAGTAAGAATAAAGAGTATTCATAACTATTATAAAATAATTAGGAAGAAAGTAGTTCAAAAGTAAACTATTTAATTATTTAAGAAAATAGATAGAAATTCAAAGAGTATATTGTAAATATTAATAGTGAGTGTTTCCTTTCAGTGTGAAATCTCCTTAAGGAAATCTGGGGGAGTATCTTGTTTAAATGTTAGTATAGACCACTAATAGAGACACTAATTGACAAAGGTTGGGGGCTGCAGGGGGAACCCTCATCAACCATCAATCACTTGATCGCCCAGTGGGGAGATGATATGATCATCTTCTCTAAGGTAATTGCCCGTGGGATATGAATCTGTAACGATGAACGGTGAACCCAGATATATTCAAGTATAAATCACTAGTTGAGAATGGTGACCAGCTCCTCGATTATCTCCCTAAACCCTTTCTCGATTATTATCATTAAACATTAGAACACATTTAATATCATATACATATTTATTATTTATTGATAAGATGAATTCGATTCTGGAAATCCTTTTAGCGTTTTTTCCTCAATAACAAATGCGTTGACAAATTTATTATTAACATAGTGATATAAGATTAATTATTTTTAAATAATCATTATTGGTAAAGAAAATGAATTAGAAAATTTTTAAATTCTTAAAATCACTCAAAATAGTAAAAATAAGTTTCTATTATGATTGTATATTATTTAATAATCTATATAATTATTTTATATTATATTAGAAAATAGTTTAATTAAGTTTAATATTATTTAATTAAGTTTAATATTATATGGCCTTCTGAGCTACACCTGGTATTTATAAATCCGAAAAAAGATAAGGAAGAAATTGACTACAAAATCAACAACGGAAGAGATTAACAGAATTGCATGCCCTTGATAGAATGGACCAAAATCGGAATTTTGGACGATTACAATACTTTTCCTATACTTCATATATGAGGAAGTAAAAAGGGAAAGTTAGTTTTCTCTCGGCCACCTCAACTAAGTTTAACAAGTGACTTATTTAGTTCTTTATGCATACGCTCAAACAAAAATTTGAATTTATATAAATGAAGAATGCATAATTTTTTCTTTAATGTAAAAGGGCTATATTAAAAGCTTTCAAAGTAATGTCGTATTTTAACCAAAGAAATAGAGAAATCAGAGTTTCTCTGACATAAGCGGTTTATAGGTTATAACCTAGTATATTAATATTTACACAAAAAAATATATTTAATTAAATTAATATCATACACACTGAGAAATTGGATTTAATTTTGAACTTTGAAAGAGTATGAATGGAACAATTACATCAGGAGAACTACATCTAAGAATATGTAGCAAACGCAATAAGGAAATAATTATACAACTTTAAATGAATATATCTGATATCCACTCTTGACAGAGTAGGATGTTGTTCAAACATATTTCCATTAAATATTTAAATCACTCGAAAATGTCGAACTTTTAAAAAAAAATTTTATTCACAATTCAGAAAAAAAATCAAATCATATCATATAAACCATTAATAAATTAAAAAATATTATTTGACCAACTTCTCCCTCCCCTCCTTGAAAATAACTTAAATTTTTACCCAAATATTAAAATAAAGTAATTTTTATGAATAATTGCACAATATTAATAATAAAACAAACTAGTAAATATGCATTTGAAAGCCCGAGTAAGCTCTCGGCGACACTGGTTCAGATATACTGTAATGAATGCCTAAAATCGAACTCATTACCTTCGGATTTATGGCAAAATGCAAGCATTTAGTTAATCATGGATACTTTTTCCTAAGAATATTCAAGGAGTGATTTTCATAAAGTATATTAATTTGTTAATCAAATATTTTTATATTGTATTAAATATAAAGGATTTAAGGATGAAATGTGTCATTTTGATTCAATCCCAGGAAAGACAGGAGGTGCAGTCAGAGAAATTAAATAATACAAATTATTTGATTTTTTTAATTGTCGACGTTTCAGACACTAATCGTCTACCTCAGAATAATTAAATGTTATTTAATACGGATGGTTCGTATTTTATTAATAATGTACACAATATGCTACACAATATTCTGAAAAATGTAATAATATAGCTATTGTATGTATTAGTTTTTACAAGTGAAATGATGGATTCATCACTTTTGTAAAATCTAATACATACACTCACTATATTATATTCTTCAGTAAAATTATTATTAATAAAGTACGAACCATCAGTATTAAATAATATTTAATTGTCCTGAGGTAGGCCATGATTAGTGTCTGAAACGTCGACAATAAAAAAAATTAAATAATTTGTATTATTTAATTTCTCCTCTTGCCTTTCCTGGGATAAAGAATTTATTTAATACAAATAAGTGTATTACAATTTTTGAATGTGAATTAGTCAGATGATACTGTATCTTTTTATTTGAGAGCGGTAATAAATCAATTAAATTATGAGCATGAAAATATCTTTTAAATATAAGTTAAATTTTTTCATTTTGTAGAAAAAGTTTTGATTGAAATAGGCTATATCTATATTAATTAATAAATGTTTGGAATGGTGTTTTGTAAAAATATTCCAAAGTTCATTCATGTTGAAAATAATGAACCATCTTCATAAAAATGAATATCGAATGATAAAAAATTCATTTAGTCTATAAACAGAAAAATAAAATAAAAAAAACATCCATTTCATTTTTTTTTTATTTTTCTAATCAAAAAATAATTTTTTTCAGACTGTATAAATTCTTTGAGAAATTTTATTTTGTTTTATAATTATTTATTTATCTGCACCATATAGAATATATTTATATTCTTTATAAAATATATTAAAATACAGAAATATCTTGATTATCGTAGTTATTGTTGTTACGAAAAAATATCATTGTTGTCATGAAAAATCCGGAATAATAGAATCCACCAACATTTCGTCCATTACTTAGAGAGTAAATTCCTTCGATGCCACATCGATTTCCGAAAAAAATCTAATTTGCAATAATTGGTATTTTGGTATAATAATATTATGAGCCACGATAATTGAGCTATTCCTGTATTCGGAAATAAAAAAAATCAACAATATAAAAAATAAAAATAGATGAGATTTAGTCGGGCCACGGCCGTAACATTTCGAGGGTTTACAAATATCCACTGAGAGCTTGCGTTGCACACATCGCTATCCAGTGTTGCGTTTTTCCCAGTATAATTTTTTAGAACAATCGATTTTGTTCCAAAAAGAACCATAAATGAGATTTTAAAAATAATTTTTTAGAACTAGAGTCAGAGAAAGGGTCTCTGATTTAATCGAAAAACTACTTATTTTATAAAAAAACTAAATGATTTTCGAAGCTAAAACATTTTCATTATATTATATATATATGTATAATATAATTTATTTGTACAAAACATTTTGTTTTTTTACAAAAGAGTTTGAATCACACTGTACATATTAATAATATATAATATAATGTACATTATTTATAAAATAGTACCTGGAGTCGGTTTTTTTTTTAATGGCAAAGAAGAATTAATAATAAAGAGCTTTCAAAGCTAGGACATTTGCAATAAGACCTAATGATAGGGTCATTTAAAAAAGTAGGCTCCACCAAACAGAAACACCCTAAATATATTTTCCCATAGATGACACCTAGCACAATCGATTCCTCGCACCTGAATTAACAATACACCAAATTTCATCAAAATCGTTATAGCCGTTTTAGAAAAATAAAATAAAAAAAATTTTACAAACATACATAGATATATACAAGATTAGCTCGTTTAAAATAGAAAATAGATATATTATACATCTCAACAAATATGGTAATCCACTTGAGACTCGCTTGCTCTACACTGTTATGAAGCTTGGTAACAATTAAGTTGTGGTCTTAAACGACCGTTTAGTGCCTAAATGGAAAACTACGTAGAAAGTCTCACTTTAATTTTACAATTTCTATTATTTAAATATTCCTATTATTGTATAAAGATACTATTCATAAAATGAATTTTTCATCATTTTTCAATTTACAAAATATATGGGCACTTGAAATTTTTACTTTCTCTTACCTATATATGCAATATACACTGAGAAAGTATTAACGATCGCCAAAAATATCGATATAGAGATTTCCACGTCGTTAGACGTCTAAAAAAATCTGGTGTTACTAAACGCATCACACAACTTTCTCTTTCCTAAGGTAAGGAAAGCTGAGTGATGTGCTGTCACATCATATTTTTTGCGTCGGGCATGCTGGCCCATGATGGGCCAATACAAGCCATCGTCATCGTTTAGAGGAGAGGCTGGCTCCAGACAGTACAAGCGAGGTCCGCAGTAGCCAACATATGCAAGTGTCCAAGGGGAAACTTTAAATTGAGAGTCCCACACTATTTTGAGGTTGAAAATGATTTTGAGGTTTAAAATCTTAAATATTATAGCTAGGGAGCCCGATGCCAAAAATCTGGTGAGACAGCACATCACTCAGCTTTCCTTAATTTAGGTAAGAGGAAGTTGTGTGATGTGCGTTTAGTCACACCAGATGTTTTTTTTTTTTAAATTATTTCAACAGATATTTCATAAAAATAATACAAGTACCTGTATATGTCACATGAAATTCGACAGAGGGAGATTTTGATGGATGGAGTTTTGAACAAGATTTGACTAGTTTCACGGTGATATTTCTTTGTATATGGATAGGTTTGCACATATTTTTAATATACCAAATAAGATTTTTAATTTATTATCTTAATTAGGATCTTAACAAGGATGAAAAGGGACAGAGACCATGACCCAGACCTAAACTTGAAAAAAAATCTGATATGCTAAACGCACATCACACAACTTTCTTTTACCTGACGTAGAGAAAGCTGAGTGATGTGCCTTCACATCAGTTTTTTGTGTCGGGCCGCCTAGGTAGCCGTTCTCTAAACCTTCTCTTAATAAAACAATGGACAGCCAATTTAATAAATATCATGTGAATAATTTAAGAGAAAATCACAAAAAACATAAAAGCATACAAGAGTAAACCACAAAAAATTTTTGGGCTGATAAGAGTTAATACATTTCAAAGACCATCTAATAATGTTTTTATGAATTTTAATCAGCATCATTAGAGTGGATTTTGAGAAAATCGAAAAAATCTAAAAAAGTACAGGAGTAAAATATTAGTACACTTTTGCCAATTGTATTCAAAGGTTTCCAGGTGCAAGCGACGAGGGTATCTAGCTTAAATATAAAATTTCAGCCTCGAGTGTTTTTTAGTTTTTGAGAAATCTTGTAGAGATATATCATTTTGCGAGACCCATTTTTTTAGACTCCGGGGACCTCAAAACGCGTGTTTCCATTGAAATCTCGGCATCGATTTTTTCTGTGATCGCAATACTTTCGCACTATATATTACATAGGTATATAGGTAAGAGAAAGTAAAAAGGTAAAAAAAAATTTAGTCCATTATAGGTAAGACTTGCCAAATATGTTAATAGTAATTTCAAGTTAATCACCCCGTCCTCAGGGAGAAAAATTTATTTAAATTATATTAGCTACCAATGAATTTAACTAAATTAGAAGGGAGTCTAAATAGCTTCATATGCCAAAAAAGACTTTAAAAAAAAGTTCATCTTATGTCCTTTTGATCAGAAATGACATCCTTGCAAAAGATTCTCATCTAATAAAATTAACCTATCTAAAATTGAGCGACATAGGATATTAGTACTAGAAGTATAATCATATTATGGAGGCGGTTTTTCGGATGCCTAAAAAATAAAACACAAATTTATCAGAATGTTTTTAAACAAAGTTTTTATTTAATTCAATAAATAAATAACAAAAAGCCGTATAAAATAATGAAATTAGAAGAGATTGATTTAAAAGTTAATTTAGATATGGTACCTCAGGTTGATGTTATATCATTTGAATTTCCGTGAATGGATGGAATGGATTAAATAAATTGATTAAGGAAAAAATATTTCAAAATTAGAAGCTTGTAGGTAATTTAGAATTAAGCTTCTTTGAGTTATTCAAGCTCAAATTGAATCTGGTTAACAATTGAATAAAATTTAATTAAAAGAATTGATAATCTCTAAAAAATAAATCAACCTTATTACTTTCTCTTACCTTTATATAAAATATATAGTGAGAAAGTCGTTGCAAAAAAAATCGATTTCGAAATTTCAACAGAAATAAACGTTCTGAGCCTAAAAAAATAGGTCTCGCAAAATGGTCTCTTTCTTTATGCGTATGTGGCTGTATGTGTGTGTGTGGGCGTAAGTGTGTGAACAAGATTTCTCAATTACGAAAAAACATAGGATGCCGAAGTTTTATATTTAAGCTAAATGTCCATGTCGCTCGAACCTTTTGAATACAATCGGCAAAAGGGTACTATTATTTTACTCTTGTACTCTTTTAGTTTTTTTTCGATTTCCTCAAAATTCGTTCTAACGATTTTGATTAAAATTCATAAAACAATATTATTTATTATACGATCTTTAAAATGTATTAACCCTTATCTCCCCAAAATCGTTTGGGGCCCATTTTTCTCTTTTTCTCTCAGTTTATTTACGGAGACATATTGCTAACAAGCTGGTTAATCAAAGCACTTGAATTACTACGAATGACCTGAGCTAAGACTTCCAGGCTTTCCTCCTTTTCTCAACTTGCCAACTTGAACCCTATCTTTATCTCACCTATTCCAAACCTAAATTGCAGGGAAATGCAATTAAAAAAAAAAAGAGAATCCTTGCGTTTTTATTTATTTAATCAATCTATATTTCTTTTTAAGCCCTTTTTTATAATCTAAATACTGTCATGGCCATCACCCTTAAATTATTACACAAACAGAAAAACTATTTCTCTGAATAATTTCTGTTTTCTATTATTCGATTGTCGGCAACTTGAAAGTAAAAATAACACAAATATGGATTTTATTGCCAGTTATAAAAAACTGAAAACTTAATTTTTGGCTTAGAAGCTTATTCTGATACTAGTCAGCTTACAAACTTCATGGGAACACTACTGTTCTTTGAGACAATACCTTTTTATTTCTTTTTATAATTTAGTCAATTTACTATGCCTAAAAAAAGTTGGCAATCACGCGGAAAATGAACTTGTCCAAGAACAAAGCATATCCCAAGTGAAAATTTTGAGAAATTAAATGCTCGCTCCGTGCTGTACAATATACTCATCAACGGCTCAAGAGCATTGGATCACATATTAATATAAATAAACTAAGTCGAAAACGAATTACTATGGAACGCGAGGAGAGAAAATTGATAGGAGAGTCTCTTAAAAATAGGTGAATTCTTCTTCTGAGTTCGCTGTTACTTTATCAAAATAATTTAAATGACCAATCTATATGAGAACAACAAGAAGGCTGCTGGAGATTAGATTAAAAGGCTGTAAAGCAAAAAAATCGTAGCTTTCTGTCAAAGTTTTAATTAATTTAATAAATAAAAAAAAACCTAAGGAAAATCTGTAAAATTTTAAATTTTAAAAATCATTTTTTTCATTTTTTGTGGGTTCATTTATGGTCAAGGTTCAAAATACCAAATAAAATTAAAATCAGATTTAAAGCGCTACCTCCTGCAAGAGCGGTACGTGATAACTGGTGAGGAGTGCAAGAAGCGGGTTGTCTCAATGCCAAAAAGGATATGAAGCCATGGCACAGTAACTCACTCTATTCATAAGTTAGAGAAACTATTATGATGGCATAACGGTATGATAATTACATCATCATACATTTCTTTAAGCAACACTAAGAAACAAAATTTTTCTCTAATTATTAAAGGAATTAAAAAAGAATTATATAATACAAAGATATATGGTTTTGAAAAATAAATATTCTCTTTTCCATGCAACCACTTGGGCAATAACAAAAAAAAGTTGAAGAGGATTTTTGAATTGCACAAATTAGAATGAAGTATGCTGAGAGTCCAGCTTCGTTTTAAGATATATACGCGTCTATGGATTTTCTAAAAAAATTGCAAATAAATATAAATTTGGGTAAACTGGGTTGATGATTATGATGAGAAAAGAAAATGATGAATCTCTTTCAGAACCATTGGTCTAGAGTTCTTATTTTAAGGAAACCACTCCAAGGTCCTAGTGATGATGGTTTTTGAGGTAAGTAAGTCTCCTAAATTTAACATTTAAAAAAATAAACAAATTAATCGAAAAGCTAATAAAAAATTGTAAAACCAATAAAAAAATCTGGTGTGAAGTGCTGTTACACCGGATTTTTTGCGTCAGGGTCCATGATGGGATTTTTTGTCCTAAGAATGGTAAACCTGATTTTACATGTAAAGGACTAGAAAGAAAGGTAAGAAAATTTAAAAAAACAATTAATCAATTGTTAGAGTAGTTTAAGAGAAAATCACAAAAAACCTAAAAATGTAAAAGAGTAAAGTGAGCCCCAGACAATATTGAAGCGGATAAGGGTTAATACATTTCAAAGATCATCTAATAAATAATTGATATATGAATTTTTATCAAAATTTCAAATTCGTTTGCCGTAGAAATATAGTAATTCCAGGAAAGATCCTAAGCAATCGTCACACCCAGAACAGAAAGCGAGTCTCTGAACTCGAGATTATTATGTCTGTAGCTGACGGATGGTCATGACCAATTTTTCAGATAACAGATGGAAAGGATATTTTCAGAATCTACTAAAGGTTCATAACTTTAACCTAGACAGAAATATTCTAAATCTACACAGCGGAGCTGCGAACCAAGGACCAAAATTTGAAGAAGTAGTAGCATCGATAGTAAAATTAAAAAACTACAAAGCTTCAGATATATATGAATTACCTGGAGAGATGATTAAATGTGATGGAAAACATCTTTAGAAATGGATTTACTGATTTTGCCAATCTGGCGTAACCAAGTTATTCCTAGGTAATGGCAGGAGACAATAATAGTGATTGCTTTTAAGAAAGAGGACAAAACCTATTCTAATAACTACAGAGGAATCTCGTTATTGCTTTGTATTACAAAAGTTTATCAAATATCCTATTAGCACAAATTTCACCGTACGTTGATTAAATTATTAGAAAATATTTTTATGTGCATTTGTATTTTTCCTAAATAATATAATAAAAAATCTGGTGGACTAAACGCATATCACACAATTTTCTCTTTCCTAAAGTAAGAAAAGCTGGATGATGTACTGTCAGTAATTTAATTAATATCGTTAGAGGAATTTAAGGGAAAATAAAAAAAAATCCCAAAAACGTAAAAGAGTAAAGTGGGTCCCTAACAATTTTGGGAGAGATAATGGTAATTTAAAACATTTAAAAGATCTTCTAATTAAATAATTGATAAATGAATTTTAATCAAAATCGTTAGAGCGGATTTTGAGAAAATCGAAAAAAAAAACTAAAAAAGTACCTCAGTAAAGAACTAGAAGCCGTTGGCAGATTTTATCCAAAAGATTCGAGGTGCCACGACATGGATACCTTAAATATAAAATTTCGTTTTTGAGAAATCTTGTTCACCCAGAGACAGACCATTTTGTGAGACCCATATTTTTTTAGACTTGGGGGGCTGTATTTCTTTTGAAATCTCTATATCGAATTTTTGCGATTGCAATACTTTCTCACTATATATTACATATAAAGGTAAAAGAAATTAATATAAGATTAATTTAATAAAAATATAAAATAAATTTATAATTGCAGAATTGCTAAACAGTCATAAGTGAGTAGCCAAGGGGGAAGTTTCTCCTTTGCCGCCATAAGTTGGCAAAAAAAAATGTATATTCTAAATAAAAAGGTCGAAGGATTTAATAATTTAGGAATTAAGCAAAATGTGGTTGGCATTTTTCCCACTCCCCCTCCCCTCTCCTAAAAATGTCATAGCTACGTTTCTGAATAGACAAACAAATATTCAACCATTTTGGTTTGCTTACATTTATAATAGGAATAATATTTTTACAATAGTTAATTTGAAAAAGATATATCCTATTTTTAATTATTTCTCGAAATAATTTTGCATTAATATTTTAAGAAAAGAGAGTGATAAAGCCATTTTTCATTTTGAATCTATAGAGGCCCATTTATATAAATAATATTTTCATTATTTCTAATAACCATAAAATACATCTTTAATTGTTTCCATATGGTAATTAAAGAAAAATTAATATAGTATCTAATGAATTAAACATGTTGTTTAATAATTATTTATACTAGTGATTTTGGTTTGCTGGTCAGTAGTATAATCAATGGAACAAGATAATCTTCGAGCTAATGGTCCATGAGACGAATGGTCCTTGAAGCAAATGCAAGATCGATAGGACCTTAAATTATTCCATAACCACTCGAAAATAATGGCTAAGGGGAGGGAGGGAAATAAGAATTTTCGGGGCGATGTAAACACATGGATTACCCAGCCATGGGGTTTGTATAACTCTAATATTAGAATCGGCCTTAATGTAAAACACAATATTAAGTTAATGGATTTGGGCTTGGTCAGGAAAGTTAGTGGTATTGGTCCGGCCCTGGTTCCCGGTTCAACCCTCGAGAGCTGCTTGTCGGTAGAGTCTTTAAACTTGGGAACCTTTTTAATGATTCCCATTTACAAGACCAACTTTTATTAGTTTATTAACTACCAAGTTTATATTATGAGTGGCTTACGGTCGTGACTAGCATATATACAGTATGCTTATGTTTTCTAACAACTGGCATTCAACTCTATTATTGGGAGGCAGCGACAATGTTTTTTATAAACATTTGTTAATTGTCCTTCTTTTTAATATCTTCATTAAACATGAATACTTTTTCTTAATTATCATTCAATAATTAGTCACGTATAAAAAAAATGGCTTTTTTTATGAATGTAAAGACCAACTTAATATTTGGCTAATGGTTTTAGTGGTTCTTTAAAAATACCATTAGTTAAAGAAACTAAAAAATTAAGAAATCAACATGTAGAGAGACACGCACTTCTCTAGCCAATCTATCTCACTCATTTTAAAATCGAATATTAATTGAATAAAATTTTTAAGAATACGGGTAGAGAGTGAGAATATTTACAAGCATCTTATTGTTAGCTTCAAATGCAATTTTGCCTAAAAAGGCTTCTTTCAAGAGAAAATATTTTTAATGTTTATACTTCCAGGTCGCCCCCACCTCTGAAATCAGAAGCAGAATTATAGAGAGGGAACAAAAGGGGTAATTGTCCGGATCTCCTTTCATATTCAATTCCAAGTGAGTCTAAATTCGATGTTCTTGTCAAAATCACATTGAATTTTACACTCTGAAGAGATTGCTAAACACTTGTACATCAGTGGCGACATTTTAAAGGAACATCACACAGATTTCTCTTACCTAAGGTAAGGAAAATTGAGTGATGTGGTGTCACACCAGATTTTTTGAGCCGGTCCCCTTAGGTAGCCATTTTAGACGAATTCGTTAGAGTAGTTTAAGAAAGCAGTTACTCCCGCCGTTTACCCGAGTAATGGTAAAAGACTAAAGGATTACATCAGTAAAGTGGACCTCAAACAATAACAACAACAAACAATTAACAAGGGTTAATACATTTCAAAGATCATCTAATAAGTAATCGGTAGATGAATTTTGAGAGGAATCACTATATTTCATATATAGGTAAAAGAAAGTAAAAATCAGTTGACGGAGAATTTTTAAAATTTTTACTCTCTAATCATGAAATGACCAGAAAATATTCGAATACTTCTAAACATGATTCATTATGAAAGAGCTTAAATTTTTTTGTTAAATTAAAATTCACCCAAAACAAATTATTTATATTTATATTTCTTTTTTTTTTTTTTTATATATATAAATATTATTAAATTTTATTATTATATTCTATTAAAACAGTTCATTATTAACATCATAAACATTTTTACATTATTTATAAATATTTATTTAATGACAATAAAATGCAGATAAAATGTTTAAAATTTTTTTATTTGATATAAAAAAACACAATGTTGAATAAACCATTAGAGATAAACCGGAAAAAAAAATTGAATATGATTTTTCGATTGGCTAATACTGATATTAAAGATGTTTGTAAATGATTCTTATGGGAAAAAGATGATAGAAAATAATCTTATCAGGCTCTGCCCCTGCCTGACCCAAAATGATGTTCTCACTTTGTTTAGCTAAAAAAGAAATAAGGTTAAGCCCATTGCGTGTACTTTAAGTACTATCAGTAGTGGCCAGCAAGTTTTAGACAAGAACCAGGTTGAGCTTACTCTTAAAGAGATTATAATAATCTCTTTAAGAGCTAAGATAGTAATTTATAGCTTATATGAGTTATTTTCATAGGAAAAATAGCCCTCTGTCAACATGAGTGTAACTCCCTGGATTAGGGTGTCAATTATAAAAAAAAATTAACTAGTTGATAATCTCGCCAGTTAATAATCTTTTATAATCTCCTTTCCCTTTATATACGTAGTTATTTTTAGTGGAGACACTTAATTCAACTTCAAAATAGAAAAATCAAAATATTTTCTTAACTAAATTATTAATAAAATATAAATAAACAAAAGTGTTTTATTCATTATTTTGACATCCTTAAGTGGTCATAAAGAGTAAAAGATAAAAATTTTTTCATATAGTTCTAATTTCAAAGACCAATCTCAATTTTTTTAAATCTCTCCCGCATCCCATGGAATTTTAAAAAAGTCCACTTTTGGAAAAAATATGCTTTTTACCAGTTTACATCAAAAATTAAAATAGGCGTATAAACATAGAATATAAGGCTTTTCGTAGAACATATTATATAAGTATACAACATTAACACAATATGATTATAAAATGAAAGCAATTTCGTTGTTGCTCCAATTTATGGAATATTTGAATCAGGACCAATTAAATTAAATGTGCTGGCTTCCGTCGGGAGTATATTGGACCTGACCGTCAAGATCCCTCGAATTAAGTCGCGACTGTGAGCCTTTGGTTAAGCCTGACACCTTCCATGATCCTATGTCCTATATATATACTATAACCCCCCAACATATAAAACTTAAGAAAACTAAAGTAGTCTTTTATTTCTGAAGGAATGATTATTATGGAATATATCAATAATTTCAAAAAACATCAACTGGGGCTCAGTTTTCTGCAAGAGTGAATGAGATGGCCTCTTATTTTATCCTTATGCTTTCTGTCTCGTTCCTAAAAAAATTCCCAAAACTAAAAAATATCCAATATGATTTTCGAAGGAACTAAGCGAAACCTAGATATAATTAAGTAAGCTGGAAGAAATTTCACTCAAGTGGGAACATTACTGCCTCTATACAAATCATTGGTGAGAAACCAGCTAGAATATTCCGCTAGCATTGGAATTGAAAAAGGGGCTATACTAATGAGATAATAGAGGTGGAACAAAAATTTATTAAATATTTTTCCCATATACAAGTGTCATTGACATACCTGGAGGGCTGTGCATTCTTGAGACTGGAGTCACTTGAGGCTACCAGAACAAGGTATGATCTCCAGAGCAAAATGTATGACTTCCATATGATTCTCCATTGACGGGCTAATTCCAGAAACCTATATAAACATGAGAGTTTCCAGACCTCATCTGAAATCGTTCATTCCATTTGATGAGGATGGAAAGAGACAGCTCCCAGAGACGTTGGAGAGTGGCAAATTTGCATTCTGAGAAAATTGATGTTTACATCGGAACTGCAAATTTGATCCAATGTTCAAAATTGTTTAGAGTATCTAAGTAATATATTTATTTATTTTTTTATTTATTTGATGAGTTCAATCCTGAACGAAATTCAACACTAATAATGGCACACCAAGGCACTGTCGTTCTGCCTTGCTTCAGGTCTTCCTGGCGAGAACGAATAATCTTTGGTGAGAATGGGAAGATGATGAGGCCCGAAAAAATAAAAATAAAAAATAAATAAATAATTCGGAATATAATTTATTCTAAATTTTTCATTTTGTACATAAATGCTTAATAGGACAATTTTATGCTTATTTCGCTAAAGTTATTAGTTGAGGAGATATTCGAATTTTTTCAAGTTTGAACTTCAATAAATTAGCACATTGCTTTGGTGTTTGTATTCCAAAGTAAATCTTTCATTCTAGTTGTTATTGGGGTCTAGAAACCTCGTGACATGGCTCTGAAGTTGAAAAATAAAAAATATCATTACGTCAATCTAAAAAAAGTGTGATGCTCATACAAATATCCATAAGAGCATTTATCCTTAAGCTGAACAAAATTTTAATCTCAAAACGTCGAAGTGTGGTGTTTATTTCACTCCTGCATGGATTTTCATGTCATATATAGTCATACTTTTCGAATTATAATTAATCAGAATATAACAAGCAGCGAGTTTCCCGGTTGCGGCGAGCCCCACTTTTAAAACATGTTCAAAACCACACTCAATTTAAATCATAATATATTCTTAAAATGTATATATGAATTATAAATATGATTATTGTCTTATTTAGGGTGAACACGAAATCATTATACATTGTTTTATTATTTATTTTTTAAAATAAAGATAGAAAAATTTTGAAAATCATGTTTTTAGAAATTGCTCTTTCTTTCTGTGTGTGTGTTTGTGTGTGTATGTGGGTTAAATTTTATATTACGTTTGGATAACAGAATGAGACAGAAAATAAAATAAGTAAATCATTAGGACCATTTTATTTTAGAGTAGGTGTTGGCAAACTAACACTAGCGCGGGCCACATGTGCTTCTTGCGTACCTATGTAATTCTCAAGTAAAAGTGAAAATGAAAGTAAATGTTACTTTAAATTTTCTTTATTCGTAAAAATATATTTATGTCTCTCGAATAATTTTTAAATTATTGTGAGAGACAGGTTGAGTCTCAAAAGTTTGCCGACCCCTGTCCTATGGGTTTTCTGATTTTTGTTTTTTTTAAATTTCAATACGAATTATTATTATTACATTTTTTATTTATTAAATTTGAAATCACTTTACTATTTGTTTTCTTGGATTTAAGTACTTTGGTCTCTTATTAATACGATTCGTATATATATCATAGTAATAATAAATCAAAAACAAAATTAAAATTATTACTAAAGCAGCGATTACAAAAATCACTATAAAAATAATAACATCCCCTTAAAGGTAGGCAATAATTTAGTCAGTTTATTTAGTGTGGCGAAACTTTTTTGTTTGAAATTCAATAATTATTATAGATAATCTCAATATGTTATATAAATTACTTTAAAAAATCTGATAGGCATTAAGTGAACCAAATTTTGTATTCATCTATATAAAATAGATCTACAAAATGTTTAGTTAGCAAAAGGGGGCGATTTTCAGTTGTCTGGCAAATAAGTTGGTTCAAGTTTGGTTGGCAGCCATCAAGTGATGGCCTTTGCGTGCTTGAGGCCATTTTCGACTATTAGTGCAGGAAGAAAATGAGTCCAATAAGTGATTAGTGAAAAGTGATTTAAAATGAGTCCCTTAAGATGAATTTCTAAGTTTAAATTAAGTGGGGAGAGAATTTTTTTAAGACTTTAGCTATATAAAAAAATTAAAAAAGTTATCGATTATTTCCGTATTGATTATAATTAAGAATAAATTTGTAAAAAATAAGTTCATACATGAAAGGTTTAAGTGAAAGACCTGAAAAGATAAATAAATAATTAAAGAAAATAAAAATGAACAAGGAAAAAAAATCTAGTATGACTAAAGAAATATCACATAACTTTCTCTTACCTTCTTAGCTAAGAGAAAAAATTGTGATGTGCTGTCACACTAGATTTTTTTGTACCCATTTTTTTTAATGGCGATAATATTCAATATATGAACCCCCAGGAGGTAAATAGTGGTACCACCAGTTTTCATTCAATATACAATTCGAGGACAATATCTATAAATAAAAAATGATAATAAAATTGTTTATTAAGAGTTTAAAAATATTTACTAATGTAAATTAAGTTACTATGGCAACGAGTCGCCCTCTGTTTTCTACCAAATTTTTAAAGTGTCAAAATGCAAGCCCCACACAATTTTGGGATGGAAAATGATTAGTACATCTTAAACCTTTTCTAATTTATAATAAGTAGAGCCAATTTAAACAAAATCATTAAAGTAGTTTAGGAGAAAATGACAAAAAACATAAAAATCCATCTTCCCAATTCAGCTCCCGTCCATTGTCAAACGGGCAGACGGCAGTTTCTGTCTAGAAACATGGCATTGCAAATAATATTTAAAATTTAATTTTATATTTTTAATTTTGGAAAATTGATTGAACATATTTTTCTTCTTTTCGTTTGTTTAGTTATTTCTTATTCTTAGTCTTATTTTGATAATTTTCTTGTTTTATTGCCCAAATCCGATAGAGGCGCTAAATTCGCTGAATCGCTCAAATTATAACTAGTTTTACTTTAGAATGCAGGTTTCCTCTGCATTGAGAGACTTCCGCCACTCGCTGTTCAGTGATCAAACCGTGTAGTAATTTAATATATACAATTGAAATGTTTAAAAAATGTATCCCTGTAAAAAAGTCACTAATTTCCAAAATGGCAATCAAAATCAATAAGTCCCTTCAATTAGTTGAATTAAAAAATAAATTAATCATTCAATTCGGTCAATTACCTTGGAGAGTTATCATGAATCAAAGGTTTTTATTACGCAGGCAAATAGATGTGTCCACAGAGACAACACAAAGTATTGTCTTCTTTTCTTTTACAAATTATATTTCAACGATAATTCAATAAATTTAATTGAAAAATTTATTAAATAAGATCCTAATGTGGAAGTGTGAGAAGTCAAAAAAACGGTTAAATATTTAAAAAGACTAATAAAAAATCTGGTGGGACTAAACACAATCACACACACACCAAGGCGCGAAACTCATTTTTTTAACTCAGGGGACCTCAAAACATTTATTTCCGTTGAAAACTCGACGTCGAATTTTTTTGCGATTGTAATAATTTCTCACTATACATTTCATACACAGTTAAGAGCAAGTAAAAATAAATTAAATAAGGCAATATTTAACTTTAAATGATTTGATGAGAATTTGTCACTCAAAGAAAGCTCTTGCATTAATCGTTTAGTACAATAAATTATATACTTGTATGTATATATAGAATATATATACTTTTGTTATAACCTGTTAGTTTTCTCAATTTTTGATCCCATTCCGGGGAGACAAATTAACTTTGAGTATGAATTTTATTTTTTTAAGCCTTTTTTGGCATCAGAGACCATTTCTGACCACCCGTCTATATTTAATTAAATAAATTTATTGAAATAAATTTTATCGCTCGACGGACAGCGAACCACTAATCTTTAGATAGTGAAGCCTGAGCTTTAGCTCTGCCCTAAGAAGCCCAAATCTTGATTAAGTATATGTGATGCCACATCAGATTTTTTAATTAATTATTTTTTCAATATAATTAAACTAGTGTATGTATGTGTTTGTAAATATGAAAATAAATTAATTTTTATTGAAAAGTATTGCCAAATATAACTTTTTTTATCCTTTAATAAAGAATTAATTTAAAACTTTTTTTATTTTGTTTTGGGAAATGGTTTTATAATTTGATCGAGAAATCACATAATGCAATTTATTATGTAACTATTTTTTTCCTTTTGTAGTTGATATATTTTTAAGTGGAGAACTGAAATCCTCTATTTGCCCGGTTGCAATCATCTCCATCATTTGTTTGTGTTTCATCGGATACAAACACAATTGTTAACAAATCAGCAACCGAAATAACGCATCAGTGAAGAAATCCGAGCAATTGATGCAGGATTATTGCAGACCAGTTTAGGGAGAAGTATAGAAAATTTCATCAGCAATGGAGAGGAGTTAAAGACCATTGATTTTATAACATAAAATTAAACGAATTATCTTTTAAATAATTAATAATATAAAATGTGAAGTTGATTTCAAAGAAGGATAATTCGAAATAATATTCCTCTAAGAGTCACTAGCTCGCTTCCCCTCCTGAGCGATAAAATTTATTTAAATTATACTAGCTAAGACTTAATTTAAATAAATATGGACTGAGTCATATCGTAGTTTAGTTTTTAAGCTTTACGTCGTTCTTACTATCAAGTAGTAACATGTTTGGGTATGCGCAATGATTTGACTAAAGATTAATAGACCAGCGAATCTAGGGTTAAAAGGGGCATATAAGGAAAAGATGATAGCCGACATAATTTGCTCTTATAAGAGAAAAAAAGGCTTAGATAAAAAAATTTTTGGAAGGGAAAATTGCCCAATGATCTAGAGAGGAGCGCAATAAATAATAGATAAAACGATGCCACGCCAACTTTTCAACTGTTTTGTAAAATTTTTGGCACGTATAAAAAGGTTCGCCCCCCAGTGGATAAAAAGCATAAGTGCGCCATGAAGTTAGTTTTTATTTCCTATTACTAGCCAACTAAATAATCCTCTCCTGCATTGAAAAAATCCATTTACAATGCCTTTTTAAGGAGACTCAGCCAGAAGCAGATCCAAAGAAGAATTTTAGGGGCCGATTCCGGCTGGAATTTATTTTAGATATTTTCAGGGGTGTTTCCATGTTTAGAAATCATTTTCGTCTCGTCTTGGGGAGGAGTGCTTGATCACACTCGCCCCTCCCCCACCTCTTTTCAGCGACTCCTTTCAAAATATGAAACATCGTGTGACAGCAACTTCCACTCCTCGTAGGGTTCCTTGAGCCCGAAATAAGATGGAAATTCTACTCAATTAAGAATTTGTTTCTAAATAAATTTTATTTAATTAAAGAAACCTAGCTGCGACGCAACGTCAACATGTGCCCCATAATCGTAATGGCGGTGAGCCTTTGCAAAAGTCAAAAAGATGGTTTTTAGAAAAGTTTGACACCATCAATATTTATCTGAGTTCTAAGTTTATAAGATTCTTTGTGATGTGTATCTAATTAATTTATTTAAATAGTTCAAATATCACACATGATATGAATACAAATTTGCATGTTTAGTAATTTAAACGATGATAAAATTTTATTTTCAATTCAAACTACAGGCTTATTAAAAAAAAGGAATTCGAATTCTTTATCATCACATCTTTATTTCTTAATTTCCTTTTTCTCACTAAAGCTATGAAATTAAAAATCTGGTATGACTTACGCATCTCACACAACTTTCTCTTACCTAAGGCAAGGAAAAATAGTGATCATCTGTCACATCAAATTTTTTGCGTCGGGCCCCCTAGATAGCCTTTCTCTAATTCATCTCTTAATAGAACAATGTACAGTCAATTTAATAAATATCGTTAGAGTAGTTTAAGAAGAAATAACAAAAAAATCCCAAAATGTATAAGAGTAAACAATTTTTTTTTTGGGGTGGGACAAAGTTTAAAAAATTTCAAAGATCATCTAGTAAATAATTAATTTATGAATTTTAATTAAATAGTAAGATCGAATTTTGAAAAAGTAGAAAAAACCTATAAAAGTACATCAGTAAAGTATTAGTGCAGGTTAGTATAAGTTAGGTGAAAGCAACGAGGGTATCTAGCTTAAATATAAAATTTCAACCTCGTTCGTTTTTTTTTTGTTTTAGAGAATTCTTGTTCACAGACACAAACACACGCAGACCATTTTGCCGTTCAACATACAGCCATTTTATTCAAAACCGGAGAGAGAATGGTTTAAGAGAAATTCACAAAACATCTAAAATGTACAAGAGTAGAGTGGGCCCCAAACAAATGTGGTTTGGGGGTGGAGGATAATTGTTTTATGAAGTTTAATCAAAATCGTTAGAGCGAATTGAGAAAATCAATAAAATCTAAAAAAGTACTAAAGTACTAGTACTCTTTGACTAATTTTATCCAAAAGCTTCGAGGTGCAAACGACAAGAGCACTTAGCTTAAATATAAAATTTCAACCTTGAAAGTTTTTTCGTTTTTGAGAAATCTTGTTCACACGCACGCTGACAAAAAGAGAGACCATTTTGGATGACCCATTTTTTTAGACACAGGGGATCTCAAAACGTGTATTTCCGTTGAAATCTGGACATAGATTTTTTTGCGATCTCAATACTTTCTGTTACCTATGTAGGTAAGAGAAAGTAAAAAACGGAGGGCCGATTTATGTGTCAAAATTATTTACTAGAATAAGTAAATGAATAGGCTACTTGTTTTTTGTTTATGTTATGTTGATCGTCATTTGAACCTAACACGATTAAGCTGAAAAGGTTTTTGACTTATGCAGACTCTGCAATTGGGGTTAATAATACAAGCGAGAGGGTGGCTTAAGTTTATATAAATAAAGTTGCTGGCATGAAAAGCAGTTAAACGTCGAGCTCATTTAACGCCGGGGGGACTCCCCCCTCGGCATGACATGGATTAATGCAATTTACGGTATAATCTGAGCGCCAACCGTTTGGCAAAGGTGGCGAGTGCTAAAGTATGATACCCCCACCCTAACGCCCTATCCTCTATCTATATAAATGAGACCATACGTTCTTTACTCGACTCATTTCATTTAACAGTTGAACAATGAGAGAAATATTTGAATGCGTTTATAATTATCTTCGACTTACATTGTTCTAATCAAAATATTCAAATTATGTTTCTATTAATAGGGAGAATTAACTTATTTTATAATTTTCTCCTCGAAAATATTTTCCTGTTTTATACAAATAAAAATCTTTTTAAGATTAATGTTGCCGGATTTTGGTGTAAATCATTAGTCCTTTTTAATAAAAAGGGGATCATATGAATGTTATTATAATAAATATAAAAAATAAAAATGTAAACAAAAAAAATAACTCCGGATATGTGAATAGAAAATATCTCTATTAAAATGATAGATAAATGGGTTCTTTAAAAAATGCAACAAGATGACCTAGCGCAAGTTGCGATAAAAGGAAAAAGCGCTTTCTTCTCAATTTGACTATTTTAGGTTTTGGTTTATATGGAAAATTGGTCATAGTTTATTGTCCAAAAAATAAATGATTTTTAGAAGAAATAAACTTGAAAAAAGAGTGAATTTACGGTATTTAGAGGCTTGGGCTAATGTGAAAATATAGAAAATTCATAGAAAAACAATATAAGAAAAAAAAATCTGCTATGACTAAAAGCACTTAATCTAAGGAAAGCTGGGTGTGCTGTCAAACCAGATTTTTTGCGTCGGACCCCACTAGATAGTTTAATGTCAATTTAATACCAATTTAATCGATTTCGTTAGAGAATTTTAAGAGAAAATTGAAAAAAAAAAAAAAAAAAGAGTGCAAGAGTAAAGTGGGCCCTAAACAATTTTGGGGAGATAATGGTTAATACATTTCAAAAATGATCTAAATAATTGATATAGGAATTTTAATTAAAATCGTTTGAGCGAATTTTGAGGAAATCGAAAAAAAAATTAAAAAGTACTTCAGTAAAGTACTAGTACTCTGGCCAAATTACTGAAAAGTCTCAAGATGCATGTGACGAGGGTACCTAGCTTAATTATAAAATTTCATTCTCGTGGGTTTTTTCGTTTTTGAGAAAACTTGTTCAAAGAGACACACACACACACACACACAGAGAGAGAGAGAGAGAGAGAAGGACCCATTTTTTAGACCCAGGAGACCTCAAAATGTGTATTTCTGTTGAAATCTCAACATGATTTTTTTTGCAATCGCAATACTCTCTTACTATATATTTCATATATAGGTAAGAGAAAGTAAAAGCTTAAAATTTAACATTACACCAATTTTTCAAACCCCTCTATCTTCCCCCCCCCCCCCACTCCTTTAATGATTTTGAAATCATTTTTTATTAAACTTAAATAAATGTTTTAATAATATATTTTCCACGTAATGGAATGGCCTGAGTACAAAATTAAAATGTATTGGGATAAAACAAAAAATATTAATAACAAACTTCGGGAGCACAATCGTTCGGAGAACAAACTAGTAACCTACTTCAAAAAATTCATTCGAATAAAATGAATAAATAATTTAATGTCAATTAAAGTGCGTCTTATTTAAATTGGAAAAACGGAATCGATTTATTAAAAAAAAAACTTTTAAATTAAAAAATAAATGAAGTTGAGTTGAATTTCTCTCGGCTTTTTCTTAATATCCTACTCTGTGCTCGTAGCTGTCATTGATAATATTATTATATGCGAATTATCAACTCAAATGCATTTAGTGTTAGTGGGACACTATTGGAATTAATAGGCCCAATTTGGTTGGAATAGTTTATATAATTGAAGTGGCTATTAAAAGCTTTGAAGAGGAGGGACATAATTGAAACAAACTTAATTGATTTCTGCTTAACATTAATCGTTACAAATTGTAAACAGGGAAATAATGTTCTCAACTCTTGTTTCTCCATCGTGGATAAAACAAGCAAAATCCTTTGATTAAAGTTGGGGAGGTGAGAATAGAAAGTCTCTTTTAAAAGAGCACATTTTTAAAACAAGTTTTATATTCTCGTGAAGATTTTGTAAAGAATTATATTTTATTTTTATTTTTATTTTTAAATTAACCAATAAAAAATATATATAGCCACATATGGCCTATTTCTAACATAGTTCTGGTAAAGGTTTTCTTTTTTTTCGTGTTAGCGTTTTGATTAAAATTATAACTGTTTAATAAAAATTTGCATCGATTTTGATCTCCATAAGGAAAGATGGGTACTCAGGGGTTCACATCTTGTGAGTACTTGGATGGCAACCAGGAGTTTTCCTAGCTAAGGCAGGCATTTCATCTGCCCTCTTCTCCTCCAATCATGAGACCGGCTGTGCGACGGGCCGGCTCGTTTCTTCTTTCAATCTGCCCTTGATATGCCGATTCGCTCCTTTAAGGCCAATTTAATAAAAATGATCTTCATCTTCCTTAATACATGTTTTTTTCTTATTTTACATTTTTCCCATGTTTTTTTTAATCAAAGTTCCCAATTTTGTTCAAACTTTTTTTTTCACTTAAATCAATCAGGCAAAAAGGGATAAAATAACCCGTTAGGGGTCACGGCTTAGTTCCCGTCAAAAATAACCACCTGGTATTCCTAATATAGTTAGTTACAAGAATGAATCAAGCTAAATAGTTATGATGCAGACACGATAGTATCTAACTGGGCGCAGTTTCCCTGGGTCTCTCAATATACGATCCATATGACTTTATATTTCTGAAGAAAAATTTAAAGTATCTAAACTCCGGTAAACTGTATCGTTTGTAACAGGAGACCCCAATGCAGAGAAGAGCAAACTGTCTCTATAAAAAAGTAGTTATTTATTATCTTTTAGCCAATTCATGAAATTATTTCTTGTACATAATTTCGGTTGTTTCTAAATATACACCCACGAGGGTATGAAACGGTATTTGGTGAATATATAAGGGAGCCCAAGACACAATAAAATTTTAAACAATAAATGTTTAAATGTGTTCACTGTTTTATGTTTTCGTTCATGCATATCATATTCTCTTATTTACATTAATATAACATTAACATTTTTACTTTATTGTGATTTAAAATTTTTTTATTATTTTTATAATTCTTTAAGTATACTCTAACATACGTCTGGTAAATTTTGGGTAAAATCACTCTATGTAGGACCAGCGCCCGATCTAGCTGTTACGTCGCCCCTGATCGCCCCTGATAAAAAGACAATTTGCCGTCCCTTAAGAATATATATACTCTATATATTTTTTAAATAAAGGTACATATTTTTTATTTTCAATAAAAATCAAATCAACGCGAACGAAAAAATCGGTATGTGAAATTTTCTATTAATTGAGTATTTAACACATCAATATTTTTCTCATACTTACAGTCAAAATAATGCCCCTAATTTTTGGCGCCCCGGACAAATGTCCGGGTTGCCCGCCCCTAGAGCGGGCGCTGGTAGGACTTATTAGAATTTCGATGATTGAGATGAAATTTTTTTATTTTGAAAATAACCATTCCATTTGTTTTAAACGTGAGAAAATTGATTACAATTAATTAAAGTTTTACAAACTTAATGAATATTCAAAACAAACTGGCGTAACTAGTCTGGGGGTACCAAGCAAATTATTTGATCAAATCCCCAAGATATAATTTATGTACTTCTAAGATTGATAAATAAACGATAAAAAAATTTCATATGATAAAAAGTTATGCTTTTGTGTTTTTCACCTAAAATTTTTGTTTTGGTTTTTGGCACCCTTCAATCCAAATTTAGTTTTTCTTTTATTTTTTATTTATATTCAAATATTATTCAGAAAATATTACTTATTTCAAGAAATGCTAAAAAAAAAAAAACCTTTATACCTTTCGTGTTGGTAATGTTTATATATATATATATATTTGCTATAAATATATCACGCATTCTCATAAAAATAAAATAAGGCAATTTATGAATTAATATTTGAAATTGTAAAAATCAATTTTAGATGAGATCTTTTCACTTTAAATCAGTGTTCAGTGTATATCTTCTTTATCATTTGGTCCAGCAATCGGATTACAGCGCCATTTGAATCTGAGCTGTTCTGTGAATCGCCAGGGACCCAGTCAAAGGTTGCTAGAGAATTAACCTGCTCTCAGAGCTTTATTAATTTAATATTAATCTTATAGAAAAAGAGAAGTTGTTCCCTTTTGAAAGGTTGCAATTCAGAGGGTCAATAAAACTTAAAATGCGTAATCCGATTGCCAGTCTAAACGATGAAGCCAATCGAGTGCTCGTTTCTAAGGACATTTCAAGTTAAGCAGTTTTATAAATCAGTAAAAACATTTCCATGAATCTCAAATTCGTTTTAATTCAATTAAATTTCATTTTGAGCCTGGGGCTGAGAGCTCAAAATTTTTTGTTGAGATTATTAATTTTTCATAGCCCTTTTTATTGAAGAAATATTTATTAAATAAAAATTAGTAAAAAACTATATTATGTTAAGTGAATAATAGATTTTCTGAAATTCAACCAGGAACGCTCTAGATATTGAATGAGGGGACGGGGTATTGGATATTGGGTTGGACAAAATCCAATAAAAATATTTTTTTTTTCAAAAACAATGAAAAAATTGTTAAAAAATTTACGAAAAGAAATATAAACAATATGTTTTATTAAAACATTGAAACAGCTTCAAACCGCGCTCTGAATCATCGATACGATGCAGTTTTCAATCGATTGTTGGACAACGCGGCATCCAAGCAAAAGTAGCGTCAATTACACGACCTCTACTTGTAGTCAAATGGGGGGGGGGATTGTCGGAATTGGCCTTGCTTCTAGTGAAAAACTGTGATGGACCGTCGATAGCAATCTAGTTCAAATAAAGTAATTTATATAGTAAAATCGGAGGTAAATACTTTTTGATGGATAAATGTTCATACAATATTGAATGTATGCTGGTCCCACTAATGCCCAAGAATACCTCAATCTCACGATAAGAGACATGACGATCTTGCAGTATCAGTTCACGCAGAGCATCAATGTTTTCCGGAACAACAACCGATTTTGGAGGACTTTCACGAAATTCGTCCTTAACTGAAGTCGGCAAACCATCAATAAACAGTAGTCCTTGCTGGAGCTTCATCGCCAAAAGTCGAATTAATCATCGATGCACTGTTGTTGGGTTAATCCTCTTTTGTAAAAAATAATAGCTCACGATTTAATTCCATTTCTAGCCGAGATGATAATGATTTCAAGTTAGTGTAAACTACACAAATAGCGCTCATATGTCAATACGTTCTGAATACATATACCATCAAAAATGTCAAACTTTACGATAGAAGCGTCAGCAAAACTAGTTTAGCATAATCCCGAAATATAAAATGCAACCCTCGTACATAATCATAATTAAAAATTCGAATAATCTGATATTGAATCTTAGAGCCTGCGCATCATTAAAGGTGTCCAAATTTCAATACCCTAATATATTCAATAAATCTGAGTCAGTTTATGTTAACAAGGCCTGCATTTAAAAGATAATATTTTAAAATAAGTCTAATAATTATTGCACCTGTAGTTGTGTTATTATACTAAAAATATTACAAGATACTTAAAATATATTTTATCAAATTCAGAATTATTAAACTTTGTTAATTAATTAATAATTTCAATTATGATTTCACTTTCTCTTTTGACTAGCCCATTATATGTGAAATGGATTTCAAAATTTAATTTTCATTGTTGAATCTTGAATTCACATAGAGAAGATTTTTGCACCATAAATGAATTAACTAATGGTATTATTACTATTATAGACAGGGTTGTATTTAGCTGGAAGCGCTATACAGTTGTGAGGATGCCCCTCCCGGTTTAATCTAAAAGATTTATTCTCCTCTCCATCCAAACTAATTTTTAATGAAATGACATTATTATTAGTTGCCTATAAAGGAACGTCCATTTCCAAATTGTTTTTTTAAAAAAGCGGCCTTTCAAGTCAAAAATTTAAAAATAAAAAAATTTTAACCTATATTAGTGTCATTCTATGAAAATCAGAGAAGCATAGTAAAGAAAGGAAAAAGCTTTTCCCATACTAAGGCCATAGGCTTTAGTTAGGGAAAAGGAAGGATCTTTGTGAATGGCTGAAGGCTTGCCTTGAGTAATTAATATAGCAAGTCCTGATTATTTTAAATGTTAATTAATAAAAGTAGTAAAATCTCTATACCATAAACTATTTAATACAGATATAAGGATATTTTTTGATTAACATAGACCAATTATTTTGTGTTATACGAAGTTTAATGCAGATGTTTTTTATGTCATGATTTTAAAAATTAAATACTTTAATAAACTGACTTTGGGAAAGTAAGTGATAACAGTTAGGAAATGAATATAGGCTCGGTGAGAAGATTAACTGTCATTTAGACGAATGAAAGGAAATTACATTTTTGTAAATCATATAAAAATTTTTATTGGTGCTATAATTAGTGAACATTTTTTCAGGATTAAGATATTTTCATATAACTAAATATTAGGGTGGTCCTTGCTTATATAGAGGTAAAGAAATTTCATTATTCTTTAAATTTTGAATTGGTTCATTTTCACACAAAAAATGGTATCTGTTAAATTTGAGTTCCCTCTAATAAGGATATGATCTGCTGAGAGAAGGTTGACATAGGGGGAAGTCCTTATTTTGAAGTTTTTATAAAAACTGAATTAAAAGTTTTTTGTAATGCTGTAATTAGTTTTCCTCTTCTAGAAATTCGCGCATTATTCTAGAAATAATTCGGCCAGCATTACATCGGCTATCCTCAGTACCACAATCTGATAATTTTAGTGGATCTGCGTCCGTTAGGTAAATAAAATATTCTTGGAGAGGTGAGGGACATCTATACAATGAAACGATTCGATAGCAAGTTAGTTGCTATGTAGATGTCCCTCAACGCTCCAAGAATATTTTATTTACCTAACGGACGCAGGTCCACTAAAATTATCACATTGTGGCACGGAGGATGGCCGATGTAATACTGGCCGAAATATTTGCTAAATAAAGTGGTGTATAGTGACCTGAGAAAAGCGGCTGGCTTTCTTTTTCTCCGAACCCTTACACTTATAGAGTTTTTGTCTAAATTCGTAGAATATTGAATAGAAAGTAAGCGAACATAAAGCCATGGTTTGTAAATTTGTTGATAGACACTGCTACGGTAAGAATAATAATTTTTGGCTTTAAGATAATTAATTTCCTAATTAATAAGTAAACTAATAGAATTTTTAAGAATTATAAAAAGAAGAATATGATTAAAAACAATTTTTCTTTCAATTCCCTCCTTTCCCGGATGCTACAGACGTCAAAGAATCTGGCATTTTTTTGATGTCTAGATACATAACATAGGTTTCTGCATATAACATTAACGAGTTTCGAAGCACAGAGATCAAGAAAACAATAGCATAGAATTAAATAACACAACATATCAAGAACAAGAGTTCGAACAAATCGTAGGTCGTAATCACCCTAAAGCCTTCAAAACTCTAGTAATAAATACTGGACTATTTAATCAAGACTAATTCAGGGAAGAAAAATCAACGCCCAAATTAAATCCATTTTCTTTGAATAATCCAAACGAACTGTATTCTTTCCTTTACATTTTCTCAATTCATTATTAATTCTTAAATCAATTACCCTTCTATTTTGAAAGTAATCTCGAACATAATTTTACTTATGCTTTTCTAAAACCTCTTTTCTGTTAAAAGAACTCTTCTCCAACAAGTCGTTACCCCATCAAGTTGGATGACAAGAAAGCAATTTCGAGATTTCTTTTGAATACCTTTTTACTATTTTATACTTTTATAATTACTTTGTTTTACAATTAAATAATTTTACTTATGGCCACAAATCGAATTTAATTAATTTGAAAAGAATGGCAAAGATAAAAAGAGCCGTCCTTGCTCTGTTGATGACATGCAATCATTGTTGGTCCTGATGGGAAAATCGATGCAGGCTTACGGAGAAAGTACAGCCACCATTAAAAATTGATCTTTATAGCGTATTCATGCTGGGTCATAATGTAACGAATGCTTTATACATTTTGTAAGATTAGCATACGATCCAAGACCTGGTTTACTTACAAAATGAAATGAATAAATAACTATAAGCTTATATTTAAAAAAAAAAGGTGCATTAAAATAATGAATTTAAAAAAGTGAATTATAAGAGAGAATATTGGAAAAAGATGACATGGGTCGGAAATTAACGAGAAGCTTCCTCCTGGTATTTGTGAGAGTATTTTAGAGGGAGTTTCAATCATTCATAAAAAAGAAACCCATAAATGTTTATGATAATAAGATTTTTAAGCTTCCTTGGTTATAAGAAAAAAAAAATTTAAACATTATTTTAACAACAAATTCAAGAAGATAGGTAACAATAATGTCCCAAGACTTTCCTATAACCCGATACCGATTAAAAGGCCTTTAAAAGGAAAAAGCTATTTCAAACAAAAGGTGTGTGAATAGAGCAATTTGTATATGGATTTCGTTAAAGTTAAAAGTTGAAGAGATATTTCAATTCCGTGTGGTCGATTGTTTCCAAAGTTGTTGCACTTAGTCCTTGACTGAAGATAATATACGAGATATATAAAATTTTATTTCAATATGTCAAGTTATTAGGACAAATTTGTCTCCAGACTCGCACTCAGAGATGATTATATAAATTTTTTTGAACTCAAAATCCTCAATTGATGAAGAGCAGTTGGAATCTTGATTTTGATTACCAAATTTTTTTATATATTCAATCCATCGAATTTCAAGGGAAAGTAATAATGGGGAAATTGAAAAATGAATTTATAATATAATAAATTTAGCAAACATTATATTATTTTACTTTCCCGCATATTATATATAAAAGTAAGGGGAAAGTATTAAAAATTTAGTCTCCCAATTTTTTAATAAATATGTTTGAAATGAAGGGGAAACAATTTTTCTGAAAATTTAGAAAATATCACTTTCGAGATGTTAAGTTATTTACCTTAAACTGGTAAATTGTAAAAATGAGGCACTCGCGGGAGTCAAACCGACGTATTCCCGTGGGTGTTTTAACTTATAAACTAACCACCTATCTATATGTTTGTTTCAAGTCAAAAAGACAAAAATCCAAAAAAAATCTTAATGTGCATATGGTATGTGAGTATGTGTAGCTTTTATTTTGGCTTATATCTCTGGAACCATCAGAAAAGAATGAAACGTATGACAACTTTATAGCTCTAGAAGTGCCTAGAAAGGTATTAAAATTTGAAGCGAATCGGTTTGCAAGAGTCGGGAAAAAAGGCTCCAAAATATTTATTGTGTACCACTCAGCATCCACTCTGCCAAATCTTTTGAAACTGGGTAATAATAATTAATATATTTATTTTCAGCATTGGACCAATTTTTATAACAATGCATTGAGTGTGAGCAAATTTATTCTTAAAAAAAAAAAAAAAAAAAAAAAAAAAAACAAAAAATAAATTTCATATAAGATAAAATAAACATTCGTCATACAAGAGAGAAACTCTAAAATTTTATTTAAACTCTTTTTTTTCTTGAAATCAATACACAGACTATGGCCAGCCAGGCAGTACAGGAAGAGAGAAAGAAAAGAGAAAAACGGAGATATCAGGCCAACTTCGTTTATTTGAACAATGAACAACGTTTGGGTCCTTAGATTGGGACTATCCTCAGGCTCCTTAGTTCAATCACACAAAGTTAAAAAAAAGTGGCTACAGAGACTAAGGTCATTACTCAAGTTAAATTATACGGGTAAAAAGAGCATAGTATGGGATAAATAGATACCATAGAGGGGGGGGGGGGGGAGCGAGTTTGCTGGGTGGATCGTCCGGCTAATTTTAAATAGGAGTAAATTTTTTTTTTAGTAATTTTTTTATTTTTATATTTTATAAATGTAATATTTTCACTATTGTTTTTGCATAGAAATCTGGTCAATGCTGATTAGAATGACAGAATTGTTAACAAGTTTCTAGTTATGATAGAGAGTCATCTGAGAGACAGCTCCTCGGAAAACAAGGGACAGCACCGAGGGAATTCTCTTCCCTCTCACCAAATCAACTCCATCTAGAAAGGCCAAAAATTTGTGGCATATCTCCTAGCAAACATTTAAGGGAATTAAGTGAGAGAGAGAGAGTGAGGGCTGTTAAAAGGTGGAATGAGATTCAATGGATTAATTTCATCATAATTTCATCGAAATAATTGGAATAACATTCTTCTTTAAAAGTGAACACAAAATTTTTTTTATCTATATATTATTATATATAACTACTCTAACTATTTATATGTTATAAATTTCTAGCCATACGGGTGGTAGAAAATCCTTATGAAAGGATAAAATTTCCTTGCTTAAAGGTTTAAAAGAATATATTGCCCAAGGCTTATTATTTTTTCTGTTAGATTTTATAAAATTTATAAAATGTCATTTTGGTATTCGCAATCCCTGGGAGCCTCCACTTTATTGTTAGAGACATGAGATTTAGATTTTTTATCATGCGATTCAAGTATTTTAAAATGAGGTATTACTAGAAAATTATTTTACACAATTCTTCTGGAAAAATGAAGATGTCTATTCTAGAATAGAAGATAGCACCAGAAAGAAAAGAAAGTCCAATAAATGAAATTTTTTCGAACCATTTGAGATTATTTAGAATTCGGATTCGAAAAAATTTTGAATTTGTCTTAATGTAGAACAAAACATGTGTTTTGTCCAAAATATGCAGAAGCTAGTTTTTAATAAATCATATATATGTTCTGGAAGGTTTCCGCAGTTGGTTGTATGTGGAATAATGTTTTCCACGCACACA
>JAAAKE020000011.1:0-29511 GCA_010014785.2 Anisolabis maritima
TAAATTTTAACCAGCTGGAATTAAACTAAAAGCGCAATAATGGAAATTCTACAAAATACCAGATAAAAATTTACTGTTGGTGAGTTGAAATGTCAGTTATTTTTTTTTTTTTTTAAATCTATTTTAAATTTAATCAATTAAAAAATTTAATTAATTTTTATCTCTAAGGTCATGTGACCGAAAACGAACTTCCTTCTTGAGGCGATGAGCAAGCAGGTGTCGACATTGAAGAAAAAAAATTCGCTTCGTTAACGAAGGAATGGGCCCCTCGGGGTTAGTGTCCAATATTTGTTAGCGGCTTTCTGTGATAATATTTAAGTGACAAATTTACTTAGCGCATCAATAAAGACGCGTTGTATGCAGTAATCGTCTTGTTAAAGCCCGTTGCCGCTTTGACAAATATTGACAACTCTTCTTTCCAAGAAGGAGAAGAAGAAGGGACGAAAAGGAAGGAAGATATGACTTTGAAAAGAATTAAATTCGCCAATATAAATGGATGGGGTATATTACTCCTAGAAAGGGGGAGGGGGTTTGGGTTGCATGTTTAAAGATGGCCGCCGAAAGGTAAACATCGGCTTAAAGGCGACTTGGGCCAGCTAAGCAAACAGAATTACATCAGGACCAAGTGTTGCCATTCATTGTAATTTACAGTTTCCGATGTTAAGTGGATCTCTGTGTGGGTGGGATGGGGTTGTATGTAACCTAAGGACACTCGAAGGGTGTGTTTGTCTATTTAGTTAATTAAAGATTTCAATTAGGCACAACCCCCTCCTCTTTTCTTTGTGTAACTCGAAACAAAATAATACTTTAATTAATAATTTTAATGAAATTAAAGATAAGAGAATTTTTTTACTCTCATATTTCTCATCTATAATTAATACTGGACATTATTTTTAGATTTATAAATCACACATACAAAAAAAAAAAAAAAAAAAAAAAAAACCGAGGAGTGGGAGTTGAAAGGGAATACGACATATCGTATTATGCATGATTTCCTTACATTATTATTTTTTTAATAAATTTTTTGATGAATAAGCTAGATAGATTTGGCGCCGTTTGCGTAGCTTTTGAGTAGACCAACCAAAATGGATATTGAGTTGCATATTTTCTTCTAATTAATTATAAGAATTGTCATTTTGTTCATTATTAAGGGATTATCGGATCACAAGTACAAAAAATTTGCTACTTTGTTTTTATTTATTCTTGGATGGACCAGATGATGCTGCTTTATTCAGGATTTAATATGAGTTGCAAAAATGAATTCGTGTTTGGTTGCTGGAGTAGGCAACCCAAATCACCAACTCGGTTGCGATTCATTGTTCTAGGGTGAACTTGGTCTTTGGGTAATCTACCTTCCAGTAATCAAACAGTAACTGATTTCTGCATCATATTGTGATTTAGTGGCGTGAACTTTCGCTTCCTTGAACTTTTGATAAAAAAGAATTTGAATCGCTCTTTCAAAATTCCATGAAGACTATATAGTTATTTATTAACACACGTTCATTACAATATTCAGCTTCGGGTATTTTTAAAGTTTCCCAGCAGAAATAATATGGAACAAATATAAATACTTATCAATAGCAAATAATATTATTTGACGAGTTGTTTTCTTGCTAAAAAGGTATTTCTAGAAAGTTTTCTTCCCCTCTAGTGCGGGCTAAATTCATTTCGTGCTTTAGATTCACCACTACTCGTATCGACGAGTAGCGAAGCCAGAATTTTTGTTAGAGGGAGGGCAATTTGTATTGTAGGAACCGGCTCTCCCCTGAATATGCCACTCATTAAATACTAAACAAAGACACGGTAAAATCTCACTGAAAATGAAGAAAAAAAAATACACGGTTTCCTCATCTACTGACTTAATTCTTTCAGCTAATCGGCTCTCCAATTGTATGGATTTTTAGTTATATGACCTTTTGAATCTATTTATTATTTATTAAATAAGCAGCTAAATTAATCAAATTAATATTTAAATTTCACTCTCTTTCTCTATTAACAAAAGAATACTGCCATTTAAAAGAAGAAAAAAGATCTCTGTTTATTTTCTAAATATTAATTCAATTGATATGATATTATGATTGGACATTCTTTTGTGATGAATTTCCATTAGAATAGAAGCGTTGTGCAAACCTTATTTAATCAATAGAATATTCTATTAGAAGGGTTTGGGTCTCCCCTTCCCTTTCCTCTTTTCTTCCTATGAAATTAAATGATCAAAATTGCATAGATGGCCAAAAGAATTAAGAATGAAATTGCTTCTCTCTCGCTCTCTCTCTCCCTACCTCCCTTTCTCTCTCTCTCTTTCGTGTGTCTCCCCTATTTTAATCTTCCAACCAATTCTTCTGTTCTTTGATTCGAATTTATAAAATTGCATTAGGAATGATAATCTATGCTGATTAGAAAAAAAAAAAAAAGAAATATGTCTATTTCTATTCTCATTTTAACTATTCAAAATTCCATATAAATTATATATAGTAGTGGAACCAATTACAAATTTTTTCGAAGGATTGGAGAGGCTTTTATGGAACGTTTACCAATGAGACACGGCGACAGAGTGTCATCTCTGTCCTTGTCTTAAAGAACAGTCTTCATAGATGGCTGACGTTTGTTGATTCAACTAGAGTTGGGATTGTGCGCATGCGCACATTGGTTCGAAAAGGACAGATCCTTGAATGCTCTCTGTAAACATAGTTGTCTCTCATCGAGAAACTATGTGAGTTAGAGTTCTAGTTTACTTATATCAATCTTTCAAAAGGATTATATAATATTAAAAATAAAATATTATTAATTTTTTTTTTATGTCTTTTTCGGCATCTGGGGCCATTTAGACTCCGTCCATATTTATTTAAACCAATTGTAGTCAATATAATTTAAATGAAATTTGTCTCTTGAGACGGGAAGCGAACCTTTGAGTAACATAGTTGGCAGATGTGAATATACAATATCTCTTATAAAAATTGAAATATATAATAATTAGGAAATTTGTGAAGGAGAGATATTTGCACAGCTATCGAACCTACCCCCACCCCCTTCACTCTGAGTTGATAATTTGAATTAAGGAAGGGATTCCCGGGTGCAGACAACGTTTTGTACACCTGTCACGCACTCTTCAGGGTCTGCGATCAGATTTTCATTAGTTCATTATTAATTTATATACAAAATTTTTTTATATACAAATATATAAATAGAATAAATGATTATTAATTTTTACCAAATAGTCTATTTAAATTTTCAAATAAAAAATATTTTTATATTGGCTACCAATTAATAAAATTAAATAAGGACGGGGTTTAAATAGCCTTCTAAATAACTCTTCTAAATATCAGTAGTTTTTTTTCTACTAGGGGCATATCTAAGACCATTTTTGGCGGAGATGGGGAGGAAAACGTTAAAAAAAACCAACAAAAGTTTGCCAACAGATGACAAAATTTGTCAAATGAAATCTTGATCAAAAAAGGTCAGGAAAATTTTTCAAACTTTGGTGTAAAAATTTTGGCAACTCGCGTTCGGACGAGACTCTCTCATCTTGCTTTTCTATATGCCATGTTTTCACCTAATTATTATTATTATTATTATTATTTTTTTTTAATGAAAGAAGGAAAATTAACTCCAATCAGTAACTTGTTATTGGCTGAGTAACAAAATAAAAAAAAAAAAAGATAAAGATAGAGAAAGAAGAAAATAAATTTATCCCAGGCAAAGTCTTAAAAGCAGCCTGGTACTAATTTTTGCGTTTAATTTACTTTCTAGATTAATATGCATATTAAATAACTCAACATTTAACTTGGACATTATACATTTTAATTCTGCATCTTTTTCTCTCCCCTCCCACCCCTGCCCCCCTTCAACCACTCCAATCCCTTAACTCTTCCCATAAGTCTAATTTGAATAATTAAAAATTCTATTACCATACAGCTGTCAGGGCAAAATACGCTTATAATTTGTGTAACTGTGTGCGTGTCCCTTTTTCATCCTCTGGACCGGACATCCCCTCCCTACCCCTCTCACACAGAAAGACATTGTTCTAAACTTTAGAAATCTATTCTTCTATGTAACTAGTAAGTTTATTATCATTAATAATAACTTTTGGGTAGAGATTGGAGAGAAAGATGGGGGATTAAGAACTGCAGCAAAAGGGCTTATTTTAATTATAACCCCCTCCTTTTTACTTTTTGGTCCCCCTCTTTTCGCTCTTCCCACCTCTAACTCGATAAAGTAAAATTATTCTCACTATATATATATAAGCGTGAGAGTTTAATTTGAAAATTTAGAGCCATTTCCGGCGAATGTAAATCCCATAGGAGTGTGTGTGAGTAAGTGTGTGTGTGTGTGTTGTTACTCTCGATTTCAATTTTATAACTTTCCTGAATTTTCGACTAATGCGTGATAATTTAATTTAAATTGTATTATGGAAATATCTACTAGCAATAGAATAAATATTCCAATTTTATTAATAATTTATCTCTCTTTCAGGGTTAAAAAAAAAATTATTTATTTCCCCTATTAAATATGCTTTTATATATGAATATTTTATCAACGATAAGAAATTAAAATAAGCCAGAGTATGACTAGTCATTGTTTTAAATTTATTATAAGCTTCGGGAACAAGTATTTATATAATAACAAAATATTATAAATATTAAAATTAGTTACTAAATCGTAACAATAGAATACCATTAAAATTGTGTCAAAGATTGAACTATTAATTTTTTTAATTAATTGAGAAGGTTGGGGGGAATTGGGTTATGGGAGGGGATATCGGGAATGGGTCAGAGAACCCGAAACCGGCGATAGGGAATGGTGTGTGTCATCAGTGCACGATACACCAGGGGTAACCAACCGGGGAATGATTTTTTTTTGTTAGGATTGAGGGTTTTTTAATTCTTTATTTAATAATTTTTAAATTAAATGAATTTATTAAATTCAAAAAGAACAAATAAAGTCCGAGTGGACCATAATTTCTTTGTATTTTAAGATGTCCTGAATGCTCGTCCAATATCTCTAAAATCTTGAAGATAGTTACTTAATAGATTGGAGAGCTGGTGTTATTAATTTTGTTATTTTATTTTTTGAATTTATATTGTTGACAGTCACCTGCTTTCGGCTCAGAACTAAAAAGATACAATTCAAACAACCTATAGGTCTATTATTGAAATAATTCAGATAATACTATCAATAAATTATCTAATTGTTTTTGCTTCTTTCATCTCGATTTTTTTCTCTCTTTCTGAAGACCAAATAGATAGATACATTTGAAATAAAACTGTCTAGTATTTTAAGGAAACTTTTCACTTACCCCTCTCTACTTCAGGGGATCGAATGAATCTTTTTTGCTATTTATTACTATATTTAACTTAATTGCACCACCCTGCGCACTGAGGAGCCTTTGAATTTTGTTTTGGAGAGTTTTTTGTTTTACTGCTATGTAGATTTATTCAGGAGGTGAGTAAAAAGGGAATTCTAGTTTTTTTATTTATTGATTGCCCTCTAGACTGAACTTATACTAGAATATATACTATATTATGGTGTGAATATTTTAATCTTAAAAAATTTATACATATTAATTTAATGAAAACCCTAAATTTATCTGAATAAATATGGATGGATTGTTATCGTCATTTACTACAGAGCCTGTATTAATTAAAATAAAAATAAATAGCCGCAATATTTTGATAAGTGAAAAAAATTAAATTTTAAAGGAGGGTCGCTGAGTAATTTTCAATTTGGTGAAAGATTCAGGCTTTTTCAGTACAAAAAATATATTTTTTTTTTAAATTATATTTATTATTTAAAAAGGTTTAGGAACCAATTTAGGTTTTCATAGCATTACTGCCCATCTTCCCCAGTAGGAAATTGGTTTCTAAACTTTTTTAAATAATAAATATAATTTTAAAAAAAAATATATTTTTTGTACTGAAAAAGCCTGTATCTTTCACCAAATTGAAAAAAAAAAATTATAGAAAAAAAATTAGGACCTTGGTTCAACCCTATCTGAAATAGTAAATTTAAAGGTTATTCACTTCCCCCCTCCCTCCCTCCCTAAAAAAAATTTTTTTTTTCTTTCACCTCCTAAACTACATGTTCGTATATCAAGACCTTTCAAATACTTTTTTTTTGTTGAAAGTTTTTTAAATAAGTTTTTCGGCATCTGAGGCCATTTAGACTCCGCCCTTAAGAAAGACTCAATTATCAAAATATGCTCTGGCCTTCCAAGCCAAAGGCTTTTTTCTTTATAATCCAAAAACGTTTAAATTTTTAATAATATTCAGAAAAAGAATAGACAGGCAGTTTGGGACAAGAGAGAGAGAAGGGAGCGGGCAGCATAACCAATTGAAGCGTTTCGGTTTCAGGGAAATGGTGCCTCGTCATCGACAAGCAATCATCGAGTTCACACGTGCAAATCATCGAGATCGAAAAGCCCGATTAAGCAATGATTTAATTAGAGACAGTCATTGGCTAAGTCGAAAGAAATGACGACTCACTCGGAGAGAGAGAAACTCAGCTCACCTCCCCAAAAGGGCAGGAGAGAAAGGGAGAGAGCGAGAGGGGAAGGGTGGCAAGGGGCTCAGGGGACAAAGCAATAAAGAGTTGGACATTCCACCCCCGCCCGTCCTTTGCTGCTGCCTTCGCTGAGTTTATTGGATTCTTTCAAACTGTTCTCCTGACATGCACTATAGTCTTATATTACAACTATTACAACTATAGAGTTCAAGGCGCCATTGCGTAGATTTTATTGCCTCTAAAACAAGTCGACCAAATGCTATTTCAATTTTTTTTTAATAATCTCATACAAACTCGAAAATTCCCGGGTTTTTTAATATATAAATAATTTTTTCGCAATAAAATATTAAAGAATGCAATATTCTAGAGAAAATATGTTGTCTTATTTATAATATAAAATTCTGTCATCTGTTTTTTTCAAC
Organism: Anisolabis maritima; assembly: GCA_010014785.2. Lineage (NCBI taxonomy): Eukaryota > Metazoa > Arthropoda > Insecta > Dermaptera > Anisolabididae > Anisolabis > Anisolabis maritima. The sequence continues at coordinate 6,924 of JAAAKE020000011.1, forward strand.
TTATTTCTGATTGTATAAATGTAACATTGTGTGAATTAAATGAGAGGTTTTCTTTTGCCGACAAATCTATTACCAACGATCAATCTCCTGACAAATCAAATTTTAATATTAATGGGGATCTGGTTGCAATCTAATAAAAAGGTTAATAACGAAAATGAAACATGCGATTTATCGCAGCTTAAATAGGGACAGAAAGTTTTAAAAAAATTATAGTACACATTTCCAGGATATGCCTGATTATATGTTCAGGCCATTTGAGCATTTACGTAATTTTAAATGACGAAAAGTGATATCGCCGTTTAGTTTTCATTATATGTAACTAACATAAATATTTTTAAAAAGGTTATGTTATATATCACCATCTTTCACGTTTATCCAATATAAATAAACTTTGATTTGCATTCGTTATTAAATTACAATGTTTAAGAAGGAAGAACTTCAATGGAGATCCTCTGTCGAAATTCTCGGACTGATGCACTGCGCATGCGTATGATTGTTTCAAATGGTGGCGCGCATGCACGAACAATGTTCTTTTAGAGGTAGTTCTTATTATATTATATATTATGAACATCTCTGATAATTGTTCTTATACTATTGTTAATTTGGTTATTTGGATAACAAATGATCGATTAAAAATTTCATTTATTTATTAAAAAAGATCTTATTCTTCTTATCTTTAGTCAGCTAAATTACTAAAAAAAAAAAATCAACATCCTTTCTTCCTTGCGTTTGTTCGTTAGGCCTTAATAAACAATTGACGGTAATTATATAATTTTATCTTGGAAGTGAAGCCAGCTACAATTCAATTGTTATTTGTTTACTTGAAGTACTTTCGTGTTCGAAAACCGAATTCACAAAGTGGCCATCTATCAGCACCACGTAAAATTACTTTTTAATCCCTTTTTCTAACTCTTGAAATTTTTTTCTCTTTCTCTAGCTAATCAATCCTTCTTCTGTTTCCACTCCCTCTCCCTCGCCCTGGACCCTTTTTTATAAACTACATTAAAGAAGATTTTCTGGAAGGGTTCTTTCGATATTGACACGTTCAGAATTTTTTTTTTTTTTTCATTCTTTTGAAATAAATGTCAATAAATAAAATGAAAAATAATAAAAAGAAATTTTACAAAATAAGAAGAAATTTTATATTATTATATTTTTCTGTTTAAAGTTGGTAGGTTTATTAAGTTCTGAAATATTACATTGGTCATAGCAAAGAGTATATTATTAGAATTGCATTGACAATAATTGAAATGTTGTATTTCAGGGACATCTCTAGGCAGAGACGTAACAAAAGGAGGACGTCTGGGGGCAGGAGGGCTTCGAAATTCTTTTCATGATTTATCCATAAAGAAAATTAAATTAAATAAAGTAAATGACTGAAAAAATTTTGAACGAAAAAATTAGAGAAACGTCGGAATTAGACAAACGCGAAGACAATAAAAAATGTGAGGAGATAAAAATTGAAAAAGGGAAAAAATGGAGGGGGGGGATTTGATACAGAAAAAATATGTGAATGAAAAATGTAAATTTTTAGAAGCTCTAACTTTAGGCAGAAGAGGCACACGACTAGGGAATCAAAAATAAGATTTTCAGGAAATTAATCTTGCAATCGATATTATTGTTGAATTTTATAAAATAGGTGATCTGTTGTAGTTGATGATTGAGTGGCTGCAGCCAGGTGAGATGAGAAAATTTTTGGTTTTTCATTCGAGCCTAGCACTCAAAAGAAGCATTGTTTGCAAAAAAACATCAACCTACAAAATATATATATATGTATTGTTAGCAATATAAAAACACCAAAAACCTGTATTCATTGCCTTTTATTAGCCCTGAAGAAGTGCACGATAGGCGTGAGAAACGTCGGTAACAAAAACCTGGCTGCATCGGGAAATCCCATCCATCACGCAAAAAAATAGAGAATTTTTTAGAGAAAGATTTGTTTTTATTCGCCAGCCTAGAAACCCCAGTTAAGCCACTATTGTAAAATCATTTTCAGTTCTAATTCTTTAAAAAATAAATTCTGCTTCAGCCATGTCCCTTGGAGCAGAGGTAGAGGTCTAGCTTAAGATTCCAAGGTGTTGTCTTGTGGTTTGCTTCCCGATCTAAACGGTAAAATTTATTTAAATTAAATGAAGTCGAAATGGCTAAAAATACTTTTAAAAAATCCTTACACTCAAACATTGTGAGTTCGTATATGACAACTATGAGCTTCCAGAGCTAAGTGTGACATTTTCCCGAAACTCCACTCTCAGTCAGTCAGTGCCGACCCCGAATTACGAGAAAAAACATTACTAATTGCTTATTAATAAAAAAAAAAATATTGATTAATAAATAAATTTAAAAAATAGCTTTTTTTTTTTCATATTTCATTTCCCTCTCATATTGATTCATCTAATCGAGTGTATATGAGTAATCATTTTTAGTGCATTTAGTTATTTAATTATTTAAAAAGAAAGTTTCGTAAACAGCCCCCAAGAGGTTTCAAAGGGATGCGATGCCATGTCTCTTCCTTAGACTGGACGCAATTTTAGCTGATGCTCAATCAACCGCGAGTGCAAGTCTTAGTCATTATTTATTTACAATTCCTCTTTTCTCTTTTAGTCCCTTCCTCTCTTCTTTAACCCCAAAAGGGGTGCATTTTTTGATCCACGTGAAAGCCAACCAACACCAACTCACATCTCGCATCGCCTTCTCCATTTTCTTTATTGTTTTTCATGAATTGATTCTCAACGCAAAGAAGAAAAAAAATGTTTTCCTAGCTTAGGAATGGTTTATGTCCATCTCCAAGACTAGACAAGAGAGAGTCTATAAGAAACATGGTCAATAATATTAAAACAAAATGAAAAGAAGAGAGGATGGAGAGAGAGAAACGAACGAACGGCTCTCACGAAATTAAATTTCATAAAAACTCCATTTCCCAAGTGTGAGAGAAGGAAAATGATATTAAAAAAAAAGGAGAACGAAAAAAATAATTCAAATTTATAAAAATAATTTTAGAAAGTGAGTTGAAACTTTATTTATTTGGAACAAAACATCCATCCATTTCATGGATCAATAATATACGCCTCTATAATACAATACTTTAGAAGATTACTTCTAATTCGCGAATCTAGTGCCTAAGTTTGTATTGTTTATATTTGCCTATTTTTGAAGGTTTTGATGGAGGATGCTAGAAATGATGAAATTCGGAATAAAATTCGAGGACGAAGGCAGTCCGATTGTTTCGGCCTAATCCGGTCATCTTAATTTATTTTACATTTATATATATATATATAAAAAATATTCCTATATAAAAAATTTAAATCAATTTAGACATATCGCTTACAGTATAACACTACAGAAAATTTTTTTATAAAAGTGAATTATGAATATCAATGGATTCAAATTCTTGACCGGTCGGTGATTTGCGTCCTTCTATGGCTGCCATCAAGGAACTAGTGCCTCAAATCGATTCCCTCGAAAATTTGAATCAAATGAATTTTTAACTTAATTTTAGGAAGAATTGGAATATCGCGTTGCTCTGGTAGCGAATATATTATTTTATCTTGTAATTTTATAAATCAATAGCTTTTCCAGTTATTCACTTAAAAATGGACATTAATAGAAATATTATCCGAATCCGAATTTGAATTATTTAATTACTCAAATTCTGAAATCATATTATGTAATTTTTTTTCTGATGAGAATATGAATATCTAGAGAATTTATGAGATATATTTATAATATATATATATATATATATCTAGTGCCTAAGTTTATATATATATATATATATATATATATATATATATCTCATAAATTCTCTAGATATTCATATTCTCATCAGAAAAAAAATTATTAGTTTCAATTATATAATTTCAGAATTTGAGTATATATATATATAAAATAAATAAGCTTTTCCAGATGGGCGTAGTTAGTCGAAAACAATACGCATTGAAGATGTTTTTATTTCTAGCTGCCTTTTTCAATCGTGATTTTTATTCAAAAGGAAAAATACAGTGATTCAAGAATTTTTGAAATAGGAAATTTCTAATGGTAAATATATTTATTATTACGAAATATTACAATATTTTTAATCTAAAATTTCAAAAAATAATAATAATTGAAAATAGTTAGACTTACTTAAAATGAAGAGGAAAAAGCAACAATCAAATGGATGTTTGCAAATGCTTACCTGAAACAAAGAAAAAGAAAAGATTATTCATCTCGTTAATATTTAAAATAAATATCAGTATTGTAAAAGTTAAATTTTAATTATATTTTCAATAAGCTTCGTTTTTGAGTGGAATAAATTTATTAAATATTTTTTTTTTAGAAATATTCTCGTATTCTAGAATTTTATTGCAATAAAGTAATATAATAATTAAACCAGTGCATCTCCGATAAATAAATAAGTCCAACCTCACTTTTAGAAATAAAAGTCAAACTCTGCTTGCCTATGATTGGTCCATCATGACGCGACACTCGAAAATCAATCAGCAGCAAACATTTTCGAATTATAATATTGTATAGATAGGGGGGGATCCTGCTAATGCCTCAGTACAATAGGTTTAATTTTTTGCCTTAAGGTAGATTTGAAGCTATTTCGACTTGAATTCATGATTTCAAAAACACTACGTCCAACCCGAATCAGGGGTGAGGGCTTTGGAGAATGGGGATGGGGAAAGGCAATGTTTTTTACCGCAGGAGTAGTGTTTTCGATCTTTGTTTGGAATCAAGTCTGCATATTGCAAACCCATTTAGAACCTACTCTAACAACCATTTAAAAATTTCATTTTATTTTCTCATTTCTAATTTTTCAAATTTTAAGACCTTCCATTTTTTGTATTCTTCTGAAATAAATAATTTACAATTCAAAATTTTTTGTTTAAGGAAATAATATTTAAAAAATTCATAAATAATTTCAAAAGTGCGACAAACTCCTTATTTCTTTTTTCAAGGTAGCTAATATATTAATAAACGATCTTTCAATATGATTTCGTATACAAGTACGCGGTAGTAGAACTAAAGGGCTCATTAAGTAATCTGTTAAAGCCTTTGAAAACAATATAGGCGATGTGTTTCCATTAAGGAGAAAATGGACCGGACAGTCGACCACGACTCTCTCTCTAAGTGGCTGTCCTGCAAGGACGATTGGTCCACTCAATTAAAAATTAACCTCCCTCTCGTATGCAAATGAGCGCATAATGCACTGTCCCCGGCTAAACATGCTGAAATATTCATGCTTGACGCCTTTTCACAGATGGATGGATGGATTTGCCCGGGATTTGGACCCGCCGCTTTTCATCTCCTCTCTTCTCTCCCACCCACACACCTCAAGGGCGGATGGGAGGAAACGTTAATGAAAACACTTGCTTCTAATGCCTAAAAGACCCCAGAAAGGTCCAGAAGCACTCAGAGAGTGGCTGGTGGTGGCCTAAGCGACAAATGTTCAATTAACGGCCTACCAGTGAGAAAAGCAAATAAGAGTATTCCCTTTCCGAAATACCAAATTCACGCGCTTTTAATGTGTTCGTTCTTATTTAGGGAATTTGTTAACAAAAAAAAAAAAAAAAGAGACATGCTTCTTCCTTTTTTTTGTTGCCACTTAAAATATTTTTAGAATAAATTATCATATGATTTAAAATAAATATTCCAAAGCAAAAATAATTATCTCATAATCACGTGAAAAATGTGAGATTATACGATTAAAAGAAAGAAAAAGATGGCGAATTTCGGCAAACCATGCGCGAATTGAAGATACACTATCTCAATACCTCATCATCCTTAATTAATTTATACCAATTTTTTATTGTGCAAAATAAATTAGTGTAAAAAATTAACCGGGAATACCACAAAATAAAAGTGGCGAGAACACCGGAGAAAAAAATTTGTTCATGTTGCTTGAAATACTGTTTATTCTCTAATTAAAATTACTTTAGAATTGGAGTGCTGAGGGGCGGGGGCTGTGAGTTCACGGACTAATCAGAGCGCTCTGGTAATAAGCCACGTTGTCAGATTTCTGTAAAAACTCCTTATGAGGACATTGTTGCAAAACACTGGTAACGGTGCAGTCATCCTTGCCTCCGCCGGAAGATTAATTAATAGAGTTTATGCTGGAGATGAGGATTTATATATTTATTTATAATAGAATTTAGATTAAAATTTGAACAAAATTTAAATTCTATTCCTCTCATCAGCATTTTTAATAATTATTTAATAAATCTCCTCTTACATTTATCAAATAATTTTTTTAAAGGATCAACTCTGGAGACCAATAGAATTTTTTTTCTTTAGATAGAAGAAGAACAAATTAAAATAAGCTTAGAAAAAGATTATAAGTCAAATATTTACTTTTTTTTTTTCCGAAATGAAAAACACGGTGTATTTCAAGTGTTTTTTTTTCTAAACACATACATAGATGTACACATTCAAATTGAATCCTAAAATCAATATTCAACTGTTTATTTCAAAATCTCATATATATCCTTTTTTCAATATTACATGTATATACTGAGAAGTTGAAATTTAATTTAATTTTTCTACAATTTAATAAAATGTCATGGAAAGGCATATATATATAACTCGTTTCGTATACAAGTAGACATACAAACACCTTTTTTTATTATTATTGTTTAAATATTAAAAATGAAAATACTCTTGATTTATTATTAAAGGTAATGTCGGATCTAGGGAGGAATTTATGAAAAAAAATAATAGAAAATTAATATTTTTATTTTTTTTAGGTCTATTATAAGAATATGAGACAATTATTAGAGAGGATAAGGCAATGTCAGATTCCTTTAATTATTGATGATCATAAATTTGTAATCAGCATAAAATTATATATATCGTTATTTTTTGTCTCAGCCAATATTCTTAAAAAAATAATATAAACAGTATTTTCAAAAAAGGGCTTTAAGATTTTTATAAATATCAAAGTTTAACGCTTCAGATGTGACAGCAATTGAGAAATTTTATATAACTCAATAAAATTAAAACGTTAATTAAATTAGGTTTAAATGAAATAATTTCATTTCAAAAATTATTTGTTTAATACGTAGCTCTACTACTTAGATTCTTTTTTGAATTAATAATAATAAATTTCTATTACTTTTTTGAAAGATAAAATTAATTTGTGATATTAAAGAAAAAGTGATAAAACGAGATTAATAATAATTTTATTTGATAACTTTTTATTAGAAAAAAGTGATTTTAACTTCAATAATTGAAAAAATTTCATTAAAAAAAGGAAAAAGGAAGAATTTTATTAATAAAAAAGAATTTAGCTCCTTTTTCTTCGGCCTTGCAGGGCACTAACATTATATTATCTCTCTTCTCTCTCTTGTATAAGATAAACGTTATCTCTTTATAATAGCTACCGGTCTTTGACAAGAATATCTCTGAGGATATCGATCCAAGGTTCAACTATATAAGACCTTGCTTATTCAAAACGATTAACGTCTTGTTATTTCAGGGCCAAGGTCGTCTAAAAAAAGATGAAAGGGTAAGCAAATCAAAAGACTTTAAATTGCCCTTTTTGAATGATATTTTACATAAATCAGAGATTAAGACAAATTATTTAATATCTATCTTTATTTTCGTGCTTTGTTTGTCTGTCTGAATTTTAAATAGTCTTTTTTGCACTAAGAATCAGTTCCGATGACAATATAATATGTTGTAAATAATTGGAAGAAAAAAATTCATGAAAAATTAGAAATATATGATTGCACCGCCTCTAGTGACTAATCCAGGAAGCTCTGGTTATCAGCTATATGTGAATTGTGAGTGATTGTAACGCTTCTTGTGGCCAGCTCAAAAAGTTTGGTTTATTTTTCTAGTGAAGAATTATAATAAAAACTAGTTTTTTGGATATTGTTTTGTTATGATGTATTTGTTATTGTTATGCTTTGTTAATTTTTTAAAATTTTATTTTATAGGCTGCAAAGGTGAGAGAGTTTACAAAATTCAGATATGAATGAAAAAATATTTTTTTGTATAAAAATATAATAATATGATTAAAATAAAAGAATGGGAAAGGCACTCAAAGAAACTTGAAAAAATTTATGGGAAACTATTTAAATAAAATTTTCATTAAGTGCCCACGCTTTTGTTTTTAGCCATATTTATTCAAAAATTATATGGAAAAAAGTTTTTTTTTTTTAAGGAATTATAAATTATAAATATATGCGTTTTTTTATTTTTTTTATTTTGCTTGGTGGATCATATTTAAGTTTATATTTTTAGAGCATTATCACTCTACTCTGCGCCTCCCTTTTTTCCCCCCTTTTATTTTCTTTTCTTCTTTCTTTTTACGTTTCTCTAAAAATTTCCAACTCAAGTTTGAAAAAGCCTGATCACTGATTCAAATCAGACTTCTCTCTCTCTCTATTATTTTCGATTTCGAATCGTTCATTCCTCGTTCACTTGGAGGGATTTAATTTTCATCGAAATATGGACGGACGGGCAAAATAAAATAAAAAACTTTTATGCAAAGATGCTGGGGGCTGGCACAACTGGACCAAACAAATCCGACTATCAAATACGCATATTCCAAACCCCGAGGGCACTAATGTGTTTTCAGTAGCTTAAGACCAGCCCTTAAACCCCCCTCAGGGCCGGCTAATGATCATTTAGTGACGCGTCATTAGCTCTCTCAGATCTGCACAAATACGAAAACCCCGCCTCCCAAAGGGCCTTTATTTATTCAAGTCCTTTCCTATTGTAATTAAAAAATATTTTTTTTTTATAAGTCGAATCTCGAAATGTATTTAAAAAGTAATTAATTAATATTTTAGAAAAGTAATCTGAATTTTATTAATAAAAATTGAATTCCCTCTCTCTCTCTAGAATGGGAAAATGAAATTCTTATTTTTTATCCTACCTTAATTAACTTAATTGTTTTAAAATTGCATTCATGGGGGAGGAGATTTCTTCTAAAATTAAAAAAAAATAATATTCACTAGAAAAGTCTTCTCTCACTTTACTTTTGAAAGTTTTTTGTGATTTTCTCTTAAACCTACGATTTTGATTAAATTGGCTGAACGAATGATAAATTAGATAATCTTTAAGATATATATATATATATATATATATTTATAATTTTCAATTTCAAAATATGCGGGGCTTTCAATTTAAAGAATCCCATAGAAAAGAAAGAAAAGATGGCTAATATGGTAACAAAGTATAAATATTTTTATATCCAATGTTTACTAATAAACAAGTTTTGATTACTAATTAAATATTACTCTAGGCCAAGTTAATTCAGAGATAGAAGTCTCACTTCACGTACCAAAGGTCAATGGTTTGCTTCCCGTTCTGGGCGACAAAAACTCATTTTTGCAACAATTAATATAAATAAATAAGGACGGAGTCTAAATAGCCTCCGATGTCGAAAAAGTCTTAAAAAAAATATTAGTCTTAGCCTAAAATTGAAGACAAAAAATTTATGGTACCATTATTTACCTTTTGGTTGCAGATATAATCTTTAAAAGATAAATATCTTTACACAAAAAATCATTACATTACTTTCTCTAATCTTACTAGGAGCTGCGGTTATGACACTAGACTTTTCCTTTTCTTCTTATTTTAAACCACTGTAGCTCACTAACTAAAGCAATTTTAATTCTAGAGAAAGAAAGAAAAGACAGTGTATAGTGGCTTCAAATTTATTTTTAGTTATTAATTTTGTAAAATTTCCTTGACAAATTATGAGATGAAAACAAAAAGAATTGTTTCAAATTAATTGTGTTTTTACAAGGATTAAATATTTTATTATCTTCTAAATTCATATTTTCAATATTCTATGGGGGTATTATATTATTATAGTTGAATAAGAAAGGAAAGAATTTATTCCTCTTTATTTCACAGGAATAAAATGCGAAATTGCACTTTTTTGTTCTCTCTCTCTCTCTCTCTCTCTCTCTCTCAAACACACAATGCTGCAAAACAAAAGAGAGATTATGCAGTTAATGCAAACGATATACGTACTCAGTCAAGCTATTATTTCAGGGACAAAGCAATTAAAAAAAAACTAATTTCTAGGTCTATAACGAAAAAAAAAAATTCAGGAAACATAAATATGCGGATGGTTTGGTTAGTCAGTGAAGCTGATAACAGCTCACTTGTCAGATTAGGAGTATTATTGTCTTTCTAGAAAGACATTCAAATATTTCGCTATTATTTATTATCGTGGTGTAAATTCTTGAAGAAGGATAGTTAAGACTTCGAAAATATTAATAAAATATTTAATTATTCTTCAGAAGAAAGTGAAGAGCTGTATATGACGTCACGTTAAATAAATTTGTATAATAAATAATATTTAAAATCTATATAATATTATAATCCGAAAATATTTGCCATGACAGGATACTAATTGGCTATTGAGACGTTGTTATCATAAGCTGCGAGCAGAGTTTAACGTTTATTTCTAAAAGGGAGTTTAGATTAACTAATAAAAAGAGAAAAAATATATGGGGATGTACTGGTGTAATAATAAATTTGATAAATATTTATATATAATATATAATTAATTTTGTCAAATAAATTTATTATTTAAAAAGCGGCATAAACATCGCTTCATTTTCTTCATTGAATCGAGACGTCAAATGGAGTCCTTCATCAAAAATATTCTGACCATTAATTTCTCTAAAAATAACGGCATCGGGTCCGCGTCTTTTATGTTATATTTGCGGTAGTTAGATTCTTTAGGTAGCAAGATTTTTTTTTAAATATCATTTAAGAATTTCTCATGTTTATTAGATACTTTAAAAAATCCAACTCATGGCAAATGCGATAACAAAAAGAAGCGAATCTGATTGATCTCCTCATATGAAATTATTTTTAGGAAGATTCGTTGTTTCACCTATCTTCCTGTCGTCTAGTGTCAAATTTTTAACGTGTTTGGAATTTGCATTTGCGTTCTATAAGAAAAAAGTATCGTTTGTAATTTCGTTACATACTTAATTAATTTTCTTCCAATCTCTACTTCAGATCTATCTACTTAAGATTTGTTTAATTTAAGACATGAAAGAAATAACTCGCTGAAAAGTATACGTATTTAGTGAATCGAGAAATAGCTCTTTCGGGAGAATTTTTTTTTTTAATTTAACCACTATTATTTTGGCTACAGATATAAAAACGATACAAAATATACAAAATATAAAAATTCAATTTTTTACAAAAATTTTAAGGGTAAATTTGGAAGACCATAATTAAAATGTAAAGAAATAATAAATAAAAAAAATTTTAAAATCACATTCATTGACTTAGCAAAGGTTCAAATGATATGATAAACAAAGTTCACGTTCTCTCCTCTTTCCTAAGTGTCAAATAAAGGTAAATATCGGTTTGTGATGAGATGAGAAGGCAATAAGTATGTAGTAGGAACCGGTCAGAGGGACGAGCGACCGATCGACGACCACCTGCCCTCCCGCCCCTCCAGCGCTTCATTTACTCCCTCCCTTCTCCTTCAGTGCTTTATCCCTTCCTCCATGGCCAGCCAACCTGAACACGGAGAGCGCAGAGCGTCATCAGGACGCACGGTCGGCCGCTTTGACAAAAATTAATTCATTAAACAATTAATTCGTGGGACATAGACCTATGAGTGTTTAATCTCTTGTTGTTGTTTTTTTCACTTGTTTATCTAATGACCATTTTCCAATTAAAGTCAATGAATTGAGAAAAAAAAAAAATAAAACGTAGATTAAAAAGGGCATAAATTATAAATAATTGATTTTTATATGACGCAAAAACAAAATTTGTTTCAGAAATATGCCCTACAGACTCCGCCTTCTAATAATAAATTTAATCAATGATTATTAATTTTTTTTATTTATTTATTATGATATTTCAAATTTTAATAATTAAATTAAAATAATAAATCAAATTCGATTTGACTTATAACCTAATTTGTTTTTTTTTTTTTAACTCTCCTGTCAGAATAAATAAAAATGGCGAATCAATAAATTTTGCAATGTCATTAATGAGATGCACAAATAAAAGAGAGAGAGAGGGAGAAGAAGATATAGAGCTTCAACTCATTTTCATATGAAGATGTCTAGATTAGTAAAATGGATAATCAAAGACTGGTTTGAGACATCTGTTGGCTGTTCTATTTACCAATTCAAGGGGTTATGATAAAAAAAGACAAAGATGTTCTATTTCCTTTTTAGATAAATTAAAATATATTTCTAGAAAGTTTTAAATTAATTAATTTAGGAAATTAAATTTTTTTTATCTATTTATATTTGCATATTGAAGAAAGAATAAATTAAATTTTTTTAACAAATTTTCATCGTGTTCTCAGAACTTATATTCTTTGATTGTTTTGAAGCTGGAAGTAATTATTTATAAGATTAAATAACATAAAAAAGTTCAAGTCCTTTGGAGCAGAGGCAGAAGTCTCGCTCGTTCCAAGGATCAGTGGTTCACTTTCCGTCCTGAGCAATTGGCTACCAAATGTTTTAAATAAATATGAACGGAGTCTAAATGGTCTCGGAAGCAATGAGTTGACCGATATTATCATTTTGTTTACTTCCATTTGAAAATCAAGTTTTATATTTTGATTTATGTTTTTTTTTTCTTCTATCCTATATAGTCTAAATTTAATTATTGACTAATTTATTTAATTTATTATTTATTTATTTATTATACATCTATCTAGGATAAGTCTAATTTATTAAACTACTTTTTATTTAAAATTATTTATTTATTATTTTATTATCTATCTTTAAAAAATTTATATTCGATCTAAAAAAAATAAAATTTATTTGTTTGTTGCTTAATTTATTTTAATCGTTACTATTATTCTTTCTCCTCTTTCTTTGGACAACCGAAAAGTAGAAGAAGCAGAAGCTAAGGTTGAGGAAGAACGTTTTTTTTTTTCGGCATCTGAGGCTATTTAGTCTCAGGTCATATTTATTTCGATCATTTGATATCACTATAATTTAAATAGATCAAGACGAGAAGCGAACTCCTGACCCTTTAAATGAGAGACATCTAATTTTAATCCAAGGCCCATTTATAAAATTTTAAATATAATAAGAGAACAAGAGTCACCTAAGCTAAGACTGTGCTTCTACCTCCTAGTTGTCCAAAGAAAGAGGATGAAGAATAATAGTAACGATTAAAATAAATTAAGCAACAAACAAATAAATTTTATTTTTTTTTAGATCGAATTTAAATTTTTTAAAGATAGATAATAAAATAATAAATAAATAAATAAATGAAACTAGATTAATAAATTAGACTATAAATAGATTTGTATAAGACATATATTAATATAACAAACAACATATGAAATAAATAAATAAATCAAAATATAAAACTTAATAAAACATTTTTTATCTTATAAAGAATTAGCATATTTATATGTATATTAAATTGTTAAACTAAATTTTTTTTTAATTTTTTTTTTTATTTAAGACATTTGGAATAGAAGAATAGAATGTCTTTCTACCAAGAAATAAGATAAAGTAGTACTTTACATATTAGAGAAAATGTTTTATTAATATTAATATTGTTAATTTGCATTTAGATTTACTTATTCACTCTATTGTAAAAATAACGTCTTTTTAAATTGTCCATTTTTTTTTTTTTTTTTTCATAGATTCAAATTTGTTTCTAATTTTCATTTCGTAATTGGATACAAAATGAATTTAAATAATTTTTTTTTCTATGTTCTGATTTATAGAGTCGCTTCCTGGCTTAGAAATTCTGACACGGTTATAATCTATGCGAGCTTAGACACGAGCCCCCAAGTCAGAGGTCAGAGGAAAACGTATGGAGACTTTAACGCTGGGTATCAACAGCTCACTCTCTCATTCCTCTTGTTTCCTTTCCTCTTCATCCCTTCTACCAATTTGCTTTGATAAATGGAACAAAAAAAAAAAGAATCTATTAACATATAAAATTTTATATGACTTATAAGTTGGAGTTGTAAATAATAAATAAAGGTTGTACTATCTTTTGAATTAAAAATTAATTATTAATCTAATTTTCTCTCCCTCACAAGTATTTTTTATTGACTTAATATTAAAAAAAAAAAAAAAAAAAAAAAAAAAAAAAAATGGGTGATAAATAAATAATGCATTAATTAAGTTCGAGTGACTGAATAAAGAAATTAAATTTTGACGCTTAATTAATTCCATGAGGTATAAAAATTCTTTTTTTTTTTTTTAATTATAATAGGCAGCTAGGAAGGGGGGTAGAAGAAAAAACACAAATACAATAAATACAATAAAAGAATTATTATATTTGATTTTATAAAAGAAAACAATTAAGCATTGTGTTCTTTGGGGGACTTTTAGATGAAGAGGAAGGGGAGATTAGCAGCCACAGGGTGAACGAAGTCAACAGGCTTTTTAATTATTTCTCAAAGGTGAAAAGAATTAAATAAATAAACGAGTTTACTGGTAATTTCTTCTGTTGATAAGTCGAGGACTTGTTTTGGTAAACCTTAAAATCTATTCATTACTTTCCACCTCGTAATAGAATGGGAGATTTTAAGAATTTCACAAATGAGATATGGGAGATGATAAGATTAATATTTTTAAATCCCATGTTTGATAATAAACAAAATTTAATTGCCCCACAATGACAAATTTTAAATCATCTCTAGCGAAAGAAATTTTACAAAAAATTCATGAAACAAGTTTCAGGATTTTTTATTGTAATAATTTTTAGTTTTTAAATAGGGTGTTCTTTTTTATAAGATGTTTTTTGTACTATGTTAATTTTAAAATTTTGGGATATTTATTTGTAAAATTTTATATATTTTGGAGCTCTCTGCATAATAAATAAAGATTTAGTTGAATATAAGGATTTTTGTAATTTTTCCCCTTTTTGCGTTTAAATATAGATAAAATTAAAAAAAAAAAAAAAGGAAATAGCTGAATTGTGGAAAGCCAACAAACAAACGATTAAGAAAAAAAAAAGATAATTGCTAATAAAATATTTTTATATAGGTATATATTTTGCCTTCGGGCAAAATGAAAAATAGTAAAATTAGTGGTTATACTATTTCCCTCTTAGGTGCTGATATATATATATATATATATAGTCGGCACAATACTGGCACTGGTGTGACAGCATATCACATTACTTTCTCCACCTAAGCAGAATTTTTTTTACTAAGCTTAGATTTTTTTAGGAGTCAAATATCTCTATTATTTCAAATATTTTTTTACGGCAAATAAAAAAATGATAAAAGAAAAATTGTACAAAATAATTTACGTAATAACAAAACTACCACATAACATTGTTATCTGTCAAACAATGAGTACATTAAATATAATGTTCATTTATTTATTTTTACCGCTTGCAGGACGAAGATTGGAGACTAGTGTGTTTTAATATTTTCATAAATTAAGTTTCTACAATATTTAGCTTAAAATTAAAAAAGGAAGATATTATAATAACACGTAAAAGAGAAAAATAAGTTTAAAGTTATAATACAAAATTACTATAAGTTAGTGCTCATTTTTAATAATAATTTTATCTTTATGAATTTATTTAATTTTTATCTTTATGAATTAAATTTACAACATCTAGTTTATTGACATTAGTAATATGTTAATTATTTGTGTATGCAAAGGAGGCGAGTGGTTAAGCGGATTTCGGATCTGGCGTTGCAAAACATCTCGGGTTTGAATCCCATTTGCCACAAAAAATTAGTCAACCTAGCCGAAGTCTTCTCCTGGGGTAGGAAAATGGGAGATGATCTGATAATAGGGACAAATGGTCTAAGTAGCGGAAGGGAAACCCGTCCCTAAAATTGAACCCATCACTAGATATAAAGGTATATTCATTAATAAAATATTTTAGAGGGTTGATTGGTTAAATTATGAGTTATAGTGTTTTTGGTGATTGGTTTGAAATGGCGTGGTGAGAAGTAGTTTTGGCCTCCACGGTTTTTTAATGAGGATTATATATTTCACGAATTGCTAAAAAGACCTGAGTATAGGATTGGTGTATCGATCTCAATGCAAATGGTGACCAAAAATCAACCAATTTTAGGGGAAAAACACGAAACAGATCCCAAGATTTTTTTAGATAATTTTCTATTATAAAAAATTTTTTGAATACACAAATCTTAACATCTCTAAAAAAATTTAATCAACTTAGAATTTTTAATTTTGTAAAAAAGAAAAATATAAAAATATATATATATATTTTACCTTAAAACATTCTAAAAATTTCACTAAGTTTTGGGGAAGGGAAGAAGGCAATGAATCCCTCGTTTCATTATAAATAATAATAAGAGTCCACTTCACTTCAATTTCAGCGAGGATTGTTCACAAAATTCGAAGAATTTATTCATTTTTTGAGACCAAAAAAAAAAAGGTTTATTTAAACATGAATTCTGGACGTAAGAGAAAAGAAAACATATTTAGGATCTTCATCAAAAAGAATCAATTCGAAATTAAGTTCCTAAAATTTTAAAAAGAATTAGAAAAAAAAAAAAAAGATTTGATGGTCATTATGTTATTGTATATTCCAACGTTTATAAATAATTATAATATAGGAAAGGCAGGATCAGCAAAAAGAGAGCTTTTGGATGCTCAATAAAAACCCAAATTTGAGACGTTTCGAACGAGGTTTACAAGTTCATCTTTAGTCCTATTTTGATCGTAGTATTGTATTTGAAATACTTATATCAATGAAATACATAGCGACAATGTTGTTAATTTATGGTATAGTCTCAATGGTGACTGAGGATTGAATGCTATTATAAATAAATAATTAGCAAAATTTGTTAAGTTTTTAAGAGAGAATGGCATTTTTTATTTTTTCAGTCCGGGTTACAATTTTAAGCAACTGATTGTTTTTTTAAGTCATTAGAGAAAAGGCCAAACAAAAATATATTTACCCTATTCCAACTCTTCGTATTTATGTAAATAGTGAGTTGGTCATTTTGTTTGCCTGGGACCAAAAAGGAACGAAATATTGTTAAGCTTCACAACCCGGCGATATGGGTTGGGATTCACAGGCAGACCGATGAAAATTTATCCTTGGATAATTTGTATCGCAAATAATTAATAATTGAATTCATTGGAAACTATATGAACTCAGATGCCGAAAAGACTTAAAAAAAACGAATTTATGCCTTCCAGGTTAGATAAATAATGATAACAAAATAATAATACCTTATCCAAACTAAATGTCCACGATAGCATTTAATAGTTAAATAAATTATTCTTCTTTCAACGATCGATAACAGAAATTAAATAAAGAGCTGGGAAAGGAAAACTGGGGAACCTGGTGTTCGCCAATCCACATCAATTCGTTAATGGAATAGAATAACTGAAAACTATTAATTTTAAAATATTAACATGAAAAAAAAACAAGAGAAATTAAAAAAAAAATAAGACTATGAATAATTTTTGTTTAATTAAATAAAAAAAAATTCTATTTAAATTTCAAGAAGAGAAGTATTTGTATCTTTTCGCTGATTCACCTAAGCAAAGATTATAGAAGTATCCTTGTCTATGTTCATGAGAAAGGCAAAGAGCCCGAAGATTTTTTTTTCTGTAAATGTATGTTAATCGCAAACACCCTGTAGGCTCGTGTCTCTTTGTGTGTGTATGTGTGTGTGTGTTATCTTGAGGAGGTTGTGTTAAGTCTAATGAAACGGTGCTGTAATTGAATTAAGCTCCAAGGGGCAAGAGAGGGGGGCCACAACTGGTCCTGGGGGACCCAAGGCCGGCCCCAGCATCCCAGCATTCCTGGACCATGTCAGATGGATACAGCGCCGCCATGTTGTGCTCTCGTCGGTGGCGGCGCTTTGGCAACGTTGCTTTGCCTTCCTCAGACACACAGAATGAGAGAGGGAGAGAAAACGTTTTATTCTTGGTCGTCGCACGCTTTGATCATTATATGCTTGGCATTCAATCGAAATCTAATATTGTAATGAATTATATGCCAGATGGGCGGTCAATCAATAGACCTAAAGGGATGATGGTGGGGGGTTTAAAATGTGGATGAGGTCAAGACCTCAACAGTTGAGTCACAATGACAAAGAGAGAATCCTCTCCCTATTTTTAATTTCGAAAGGAAGGATTCTTAAATAGAGGTGAAAATATTTTTTAAATATCCGGTCAGTGATTTGAACATCACGGAGATATTTCTAAGGACGGTTAGAGAGAGATTTTATTAAAATAATTTATGTTTATGAATATATATATACAGAGGGTTATGAGGAATGAGGGCAGCGATTTGCAACGCTCTTGGAAGAGTGAAGCTGTGATTTTGGAACGAAAAGTCGTTGAGTGAGTCTCGAAGTAAACATGTGGATCACAACGAGTACACACACTCAAGTGAAAACAGAGATTTGAAAGCAGAGCTGGGGAAAAATTAAAAGTGAAGAAAAAAAGAATAGCAGCTTTTATTATTTGTTTTTATAATGCCCCTATGCTGACGTTTCGGTCATCTTCAGAGATTTACAATACAACAATACAATACATTTTTAAATTATAAGCATGCAATATATCACAAATAATAAAATAACACATTTTATATAATCTCTAAAATCATAGGTATGAAGCATAGGAACGTTCAAAAATATTTCTATTGTATAAATTGTAGAAAGAAAAGTTTGTGGTTTTATCAGAAGTTTATTTTTTTTTAAAGTAAAAAAGAACATTTCTAATTAGGCAATTTCTAATCATTCAAGGGAATAACCCTGATGAAGATTGCAGAATTATCAGGAAAAGTGTTATTTTTTACTTTATTTTTTTTAATAAAATGACATTTTTATGAATAGAAATAAAAATAAATATGCCTATAATTGATGATAGTGAAAGTATGAATCACACTATTAAATTTTTATTGAGCACCTGTTCCTTAGAGCAGAGGTAAAGCTCTTGCTTTCTGATCAGTGAGTGGTTCGTTTCTCGTCCTGAGAGGTCACATTTATTTAAAGTGTAAGCTGGCTACCAATTAACCTAAAAAATATGGAGCGGATCAAAAAAGACTCATATGGAGCAAGACCTAAAAAAATTTTTGATATTTGTAGTGTCCATCCTCTATCATAGTATAACGCCAAAAATACCGCATTAATTAAATTAGATGATATTATAAATCAGGATGAATAATTCTAGAGGAATAAAGAAACCATTTCAATATTAAATCCCAGTGAAGTTCATCCAAACAGTTGTTTAATATATATATATATATATATAGAGAAAAATTTTCAAATCATAGAATGAGATTTTTTCTTTCTATCGCTTTTATAATTTAAACACATTATATATTATCTCAAAATTCTCATTAAAATATTATTATTATTATTATTATTATTACTTTTATATTAATATTAAGAAATAAAATAAATTCAATCAGTCACCATATGAGTTAGAGATCTATTCATCTTTGAAAGATTCTCAAATAAACATTAAATGAAAAAATTAAAATTTATTATGTAGCCATATCAAAAGGAAAAAATTTATTATACCGTTAATTTGCATTATTGATAATAGTTATTTTTAACAAACCATTATTCATATCTGAGACAAATTTACATAAATAAACAAATAATAAATAATTTGCATAAGAATATATCACGACTTGAAAGTGGAGTATAAAAAAAAAAAAAAACAAGTGATAAATATTTTTTATAAATTAATTTTTTAAGTTTAGAACTATAAAATTTTTATTATCACTTTTTTGGTTAAAAAACTAAAATTTTTACAACGAATATATGAGATGGTTTTCCATAAAGTGGGGTAGGAACAAAAGGGGTAAGCGTTATATATAATTAAAAGAAAATATATAAATAAAAATTCTACCATAAAGAGGATTTAGACCTGGAGGTTGCTTACCCCTAGAAACTTAACATCTTTATTATCTCTTTCGATAATATATTAATATTTTATGCCGATTCCGAATCAAGGCATGAAGCAAGGAAAGAAGGCTATGTTAACTACAAATACGTATATAAATTTTATTTTATTTAATTTTAATTCTCTTCGGGAAAACATCTTTACAAATATACATATTCCAGGAAGATGGACGTCAAGTGACGAATAAAGAAATATTCTTTAAGAAAAGGGCAATCTATTTTGCTTTATTTAAAGCATCATCAGGTATTGTTCATTTACTTATTTCTACTATATACTCTATTTAATGAAACTTTACTATTTAGTTCGTGGAGGCATTGAGTGGGGGAGTCCACCCACATTGCCAGATTTTCTCAAAAACACTTCAAATGCTCTTTCAATGCGAACCGTAGTATATGATCAAACGCACAAAGTCGTCGAATCCAGTTCTGAAGTCAAATTAAAAAATCTATAGGTGGGCATTCCTAGTCTAGTAGACCATTTTATTTATTTTTTTATTAATATAATTTCTTTATTCTGAAACACAGGTATATATAGAACTTGGAAGGATATAAAATTTATATAAGGCTGATCTTAAATTTGGGAGATCCAGGCCCTTAGGCCACTCATATGGGCTCTTCGCCTCATTAATGGGGGTGAGATTATCCCCCACTTTCCTATCCCAGAAGGAGAAGGGCAAAGTAGAAATAATTTTTTACGACAACCCGGACTCGAACCCGAATTGCTTTGCAGACCCGCTTATCCGCCTTACGACTGCCTCCTCAATAAAAGAACTTATTCTCGGTGCCGGTCCAAATTATTTATTACCAATGTGGATATTTCGGGGGCTAAACGCCCCTCATAGAATTCAGGCTTCTAGCCTCGACATTGGTAATAAATAATTTGGGAAGATAATCAACAATATTTATTTATTTCCAAATAATTAGTTTTTATTTTTTATCCAAATTTCCTATTGTAGTAAATAAATATTTTTCGTGCCTTTTAGTTGATATAATTATCACTTCTATTAATTACTTTTAAAGTAATTTTATTTATAATTAATCTTCCTCCCTCATGCTTTTCGAATAGCGCTATTTTATTCAATTAACGTTTATTTATTTGTATTACATATATCTTCAAATCCCGCCCAAAAAGTCATCCATCTTCCCTCGGAATAATTAGATATCAATTTAACCAACTAGACAATATTATTTAGGTCACGCTAGAATTTACAAAAAGATTTATTTCTCTAGAGAATAAGACTTTTATTTATGATTTAATAATAATTTATCTTGACAGATATTAAAAAAAAAAGAAGAATTCGAAATATATGTTAATTTTTTCAGACTATTAGTATTTTTAACTCTTCTGCCCATTTGCTGCTTGTTCTCTTCACAAAATAATAAATTCAATCTTTTGTTATTATCTCTATATATGTTTATTTATTATAACGTTATAACGTTGAGGGGATAAATTCCTATGAGATTTTTTAGTCTTTCGGTAACGGAGACCATATAGACATAAAAACGATAAATTATATAGTCTATATATTTAATTGAGAAATTTAGCTATTCCATTTCATTTATTACATATTTTAAATTGCAAATTTCTGCTGTATTAAAATAAGACCATCTTCAATGTATGTATGATTATATCTAAGAAATCAAATAGTACAAAAAAGTTGAAAATTAACATGAACTATAGGTAACAAAAATAAGTAGACAAGCCTTAATGATCTTGGCACTCAATCAAAACCAGACATGCCTGTTGGGTTGCACACTTGCCGGCAAAATTTTTAAAGCCTAATTTATTAATAAATCATAAAATTTAAAAATTTATTTAAAATGAAAAATGAACATCATTATTTAATATAGCGGTAAAGTGAAAAGAGAAAAATCCATTTGTTCTTATGGGATTATTTGTTTTGTTTTAATAATTATAACGTTATAATGCTTTACCTTCATATGGGGAATACCGTATTATTAATCAAAAAAAAAAAAAAATAATAACAAGAACAATTTAAGAAATGTTTAAAATATTTTTTTTTTTAATTGCATAAAAAGCACTGAGAAATATTATAATTTTAATTTCTTTTTTTTTTTACTTTCTCTTACTATTTCTTACATAATAATAATAATATGTAGTGAAGTATTGCAAAAAAAAGTGTATCACTCATATGTGCCTCCTCTTAGTGTATGTAGATAATATCTTATTTTTGTAGCATTACTCTTCGCCTTGAAGTGTTGGGAGGAGTGAAGTTATATATTTCATATGAAGTAACTGCAAGAGTTGCTGATTTGGGAAACGCTGATCAAAACCCATGTGTTTATTTTCAAACAACCATTGCATATGTCCTGGAAATGTAAATTTTTATTCTATTTATTTACTGTCAATTTGAGCGGCTAAGGCCATTCAGAAATACGCATAAATTTTAATTTTAATTAAGTATTGAGCACTTGGTAGCAGTAGCGATTTTTTTCCGTTATGATCCTTAAAGTTGTTTTTTCTTTTGGCAAGTGGGCATTCAATTTAAACATATTATTATTTGTAATTTTTTTCCATGTTTATGTTAAAATTTTGTGTTGATTTTTGTAAATTTTTTCGATTTTGGAAAGACCCTGAAAGACTGTTTTTTTTTTTTTTTTTTTTAATTCTTTATCGGCAACTGAGGCCATTTAGACTCCGTCCTTATTTATTTCTATTAACTAATAGTCTATATAATAGAAATAAATTTTTGTCGCTCAGGACGGGAAGCGAACCACTGACCTTTGGTTTATAAGGCGAAACCTCTA
>JAAAKE020000012.1:0-11428 GCA_010014785.2 Anisolabis maritima
TTGTTAATTGTTTGTTGTTTTGTATTATGTAATTTATAAATTTGTATTTGTGTTTGATTGGACCTAGCCACCGAGGCCTCTAAGCAGGTCTTAAATAAATTTATTTATTTATTTTATTATTTATCTCTCGAGTCCTAAACTTTATCATCTTATCAGTTATCTAATCAAAAAATGATGCCTAGAATTGCTTAGCACAATATATTTATATATTTAATTTTATTTTATTGTCATTTCAAGCCAGTAAAATAACTTAAGTGTTTGTATGTTATATTAGGTATTCTCCTGTCTTAAGTTATACAATTAAGCCATCTTCTTTCTCTTCAGCCTTTTCATTAATCAAGCAATTAAATTATATATATATATATGTTTGGAAAAGATTAACTCAAGTCACTTTCTTTTGATTAGATGTTTAACAATATGTAACAAATGTTTCATTAGAATGGCTTACACTGTACAAATTTGAATTTGAATTATTAAAATAAACATACCTAAAACATCTTCGGTATAAGTAAAGAGTTCAGGTGTATAGGATCTTCCATCTTGAGAAACAGCGAGGCAAAATGAATCACTACTATATAGATGAGCATAAATTTTGCAAATATCCATAACAATAGTGGCAGGATTAAACTCATATTCCTTTTGGTCTTTGACCTAATAAATAAAAAAAGAACAAAACAAAGATTAATTTAAATAAATTATAAAAAAATAAAAGAAGGAATTCTAGAACTTCTGATATTTGATTTTTTAAATTTATTCTATTTTTATTTCAAAAAAACAAAAAAAAATTTACATTACCTTGAAATTTTTCTTATTAGGTCCGACTAAATGAAAGAGGAAATAATTGAGCATAGCTGCAATACGTTCTACCATGGTTGGATGAGAAAAGATGGACGTTATTTGACTGGTAAGAAATTCTAAAGTATGAATTGTTTCCCGACCAAGAATATTATCAAAACGAGCTATCATCCCTATATGTTGGAAATAGTTTTCATTATGTTCACGTTCAGGTAAACTCAGTTGCTGCCATTGTCCAGATTC
The DNA here is from genome assembly GCA_010014785.2 of Anisolabis maritima. Taxonomy (NCBI): domain Eukaryota; kingdom Metazoa; phylum Arthropoda; class Insecta; order Dermaptera; family Anisolabididae; genus Anisolabis; species Anisolabis maritima. The sequence goes on from JAAAKE020000012.1 coordinate 1,039, forward strand.
TCTGAAAATAATAATAATTTAATTAATAAATAACTAGTTGCGCCGCTCGTCTTGGGAGAGCAAGCAACCCTGGATACCCCTTTTATATTATTATTTAGTTTTTTCAAACCGCCTCCAGCGGTACCTGCGCCTCCTCTTAATTACGTGTTGCAACTCTTTCTTCCCTCAGTTAAATTTTTTTAAAAATCATTTTCATTCTAGTACCTCTCTACTATCCCTTCGGCCGACTTGATCTGTTACAGATATAGTTACAATGGTAAGGGCCCTTTAATCAATATCAACTATGGTCGTTTGCGTATTTGGGAAAATTTTTAAATAATAATTTATTAATAGTATGCATATTTTGTTTAATACTTGCGGAGGGTTTGGGTCCCATAGGCTCTATATACTTTAATGGTTTCAACTTAAAAAATAATTTTAATCAAGTTCCTTGACTAAGTGAATCAAGAAACTTCTCCTTTTTCCGTTCTTGGTTTTTCAGGATATAAACTGAGAAAGACTATGAAAGCAAAGAGCACTTATATCAATATTTGTAAAAATACTCTACAATTCTTTCTCTTCACAGATAAATGATGTATCATTTGATTCACTTTGTCTACATCAGCTTTTGCTTTATTATAAGTTAAAATAACATGAAGTTTTTTCTTGTTTTTAATCTACAATATTTCTATTTGGGTGTGAAGTGTACTCAAAAGACTAACTTTTTTGCACAATCATTGTTTTTATTTTTTTCGAATAGTACCAACTAGAGTTCATTTTTTAGAGAGAAGATTACGAGCTAGAAGCAAAGTGGTGAAAAAATTATGACAAGTAATGTTACTTCCTGTTTTCTATTTCTTTTATCAACCCCTTGACACCCTTTTCGCCTTAAATCATTTCTCTTTGTTCTCCTTCCTCTTTTCCTTTATAAATTGTATTCAATTTACAAACATATCTAGTTTGAGCTTCATAAATTACCCAAAATTTGATCCCGTATTTTCCAGATTTCGAACGGATATATTGACAAAATGCACATCTTCCACGGAATACCCACAGTGGTTCATCACTGGAGATTGCCCAACCTGGGACATAAGCATACCTTTAATAATGATTTCAAATCTCAAAAAAGTCACGAGTCGGCTGTAGTTTACCTGGAGACCTATGTTTTTTTCTTGTGCATCATCAAACCTCATCAGGTCTAATTGCATTGAATCTATCTTGACTCGAAATTTTGAAAAATTGGTCGATCTTCTTTTTATGCATTTGGCTTACATTTTTATTTTTGAATTTACTTATATACTCCCATTATAAAATATATATTTTAAATTATAAACATAAGCTAAAAATAAGCTAATGTGGACCCTTTATCGTTTGAATTGTTTATTATAGCCAAACGGAAAGGCAAATGCAATAAAATTATACATTATGTTAAAGTTTACTTTAATAAAGAAAATGTCATAAAATATCATATATTTTAATAATTAGTTAAAATTTTAAGAGCAAATGTAAACAAGATTGGGTTCTGATAGACCCCACGGTCCGCAGAGTGTTAAAATAAATTAATTAAATTGGTTGAGTTGAATTATTATTGTTAATAAATAAAAAAAAAAAATTGAATTTAATAATCGGCTCTGTCCTTTGGTGCAGAGAGAGAGGTCTCGCCTCACATATCAATAATCAGTGATTCGCTTCCCCGAGCTACAAAAATTTATTTATATTATATTGGCTACTAATATAGACGCAGTCTAAATGGCCTCAGATACCAAAAAAAAAATTAATTATGAAATATATACCCCCAACCCTCTTAAAAAAATGTAATTAATAATTTTTATGCCTTTGCGAGATTTAATTATATATATTATTATATTTTAGCTTAATTAAATTAATTAGCTTTGATTTTTCATAAGGAAAGATAGGGCTTAATTCAATGCTTTTCAATAATAAAATATTTTATTCAAAGGTCAGTGGGTCGCTTCCCGTCGTGAGGGACAAAAATTTATTTAAATTATAATGACTACCAATTAATTTAAATAAATAAGGACAGAGTCTAAGTAGCCCCAGATGCCGAAAAAGATTTAAAATAAAAAAAAATAAAAAATAAGAAAATATTGAATTTTCTAATGGTTTTTGAACACCCCTTCCTCTATTTAGGGACCCGTCTATTTTTTCTGGATTCTTACTAATGTCTTCTATAAAGTTGTAAAATTTCATTTCGAAATTCCATCGGGTCAAAGAGGGCGTGACAAACGGATATATAGAAGAAGAAGATAGATATTTTACATAAAATTTGAAAAAGAAAATAAATTTAATTATGTATATAAAATCAAAAAAATAAGAAACTAATAGCTATAGATTTGAAGAGATAGAAATAAACTTTTCTGGCCATCAGATAACCGATTGCCTCCTAAAAGAATAACAGTTTGTGAGTATATTTTTGCTGGTGAACCAAGTTAACCCCCGGGAGTCGAATCCGAGATCTACATCCTATCTTTGACATCCTTTGCACCTAACTACCGAACAGTTGACCATACCAGCAAAACTCACAATCCATGATAAAATGAGTCATTTGTTTTACTAGAAAAGGGACCTTGGTGGGTTCTAAACTTAACTGTATGTAGCAGAATCCTAGTAGCGGGGGTATACTAACTCTAAGTTAGTATTTTTAAACATTTTTTACTTTGAACTAGATTCTGATAAATCCTGGGAATGTTAGGTTTGCTGCTGAATCATCAACTTTTAGATTTAACAAAAAGTTGATGATACAGAGATATTTATGTGCAAAGCTTAAATATGAAATTTTTAAAAAATTCTGGAATTGCTTAACACATGCCCACTGGCCGCCAGATGGACCTCATGCAAAAAATTGTTAATTCATGTTAGAAGAACCCTTAGTTCGTGTTTATTAGTAAAAATTTCAAAAAGTGATCTGATCCTAGGAGAGGAATAGATATTGGGGTCACTCCACCACCCTTTCGAATAAAAAAATAATAAATAAACAAAAACTAAAAAAAAAAACATACCTATACTTATGTATTAATGATGCGAATCACTAATTTTTACCTGGAAGTTTGCATTTGACGAAGTTGTGCCATATTGAATAGCGCTTCATCCAATAGAAAAACAGCATCGTTCATTAAAAGATTAATGAATCTTAGAAAAAGTGGCGGAGTTACAGCTTCCATATTGGCTTCTGCGTCAGCTGCCAATTGCCTATAAAGTAATTATTATAAAAAAAATTTTTTTATTCATAACATAATATTGAAAATCACTTACTTAAAACATTCTCGATGTTCCTGAATATTCCATAAATAATCCATGACAATATACATAGGACGACGATAATTGAACTTTTGTTCAAAAGCAACAGATTGACCAGTCATTTCAATTCCAACAAATACATCCAATAGATTCAAAACAATCTAAAAATAATAAATTAAAATTAACAATTTTAATAAATATATTTAAAAATATTCAATTTTATATTTAATCAATATATTCGATCGATGCATTTTGTACTTATATCCAATAAATAAATCCTTTTGTTGGAGTGTTTGATCATTTAGAAAGGATAACATATTAGCAAAATATTCAGATTAATTTCCTCAGGTTTTTTAATGAATCTAATCAATGATACACGAGAGGAAAAATGATTATTATATTTTGTTTTATTACTTCTAGTCTTATAATAATAATATAATAGTCTTAATATAAACTGGCATATTTCGGAATTACTTTCGAGTGAAAAACATAAAGTTAGAATAGAAGATTCTATATATATATAAGATCCTGAAAATTATCTCTCTTTTGTTTCAGAGAATTTATTCTCATTTATTATCATCAGATTTTTATCTTAATAAAACCTATATTGTAATAATTTTAATAATCTGAATTGAAAAATAATTTATTTATTACCTGGCCTCTATGAGGATGTTCTATAAATAATCGTTCACGATAAAAGCATCCTAAAGGATTTGAATTAAGGGCTGGCTGCTCGTCATTGGGATGAGGTAGGAGAGATTCAAGACATTCGGCCATCCGAGCTCGTAAATGAGGATTACGCATACGATGAGGTGATCCCATAAATGTAAGAACTTCGGTGAGTAGAGGTTCGAGGAAGTGAAAACCTTGTTCTTCCAGAGTTTTAGGATTAAAACGTCGAATGAATGACAAATAACATGCTGTATTCTCCATCAGGAATTCTGGTACGCAACTGTTAAAAAGTTAAAAATTAATTTTCTTTATCCATTCTTCTTAAGTAGCAGATAAAGACGTACTGTCTTTGATAATTTTAAGAAATAAAATTATTTAATATGGAACAGCGAAGAAATCTTTTTCCTAATTACATATAGAACAGAATAATTTTAAAATAATTAACCAATATTTTTTATATGATTAGAATTTTTCTATAGTAATGCGATATATATATATATATTTCCTTTGCTTTTTACTTTTTTTTTTATTATCCAGTTTAGCTTCCAATTCAATTCAATATTTTTTTTTAATATAAAAAAAAACAAAGAATGTTTTTATAAAGAATATAATAACTTACCTTAATGTAAGAGGCACTTGTTCAGGCATTGGAAAAGTAACTTTACGAAATTTGGTTGGCATATAAGATTTCCTCGGTCCATCAACAAGATCAAGAGAGACTTGTACAATCCAAACTGCAGTAGCTACAAAGAGTTGGGACATCATTTGCAGAGCAATAGGTTCAAGTAAAGCAGCTCTTAAAGAGAGATATCTGGAACAAAAAATTTATATTTAGTAGATTTTTTAAAATACTTCTTTAAGATAAAGGATTCTAGTAGCTTTTAAATTGAAATCATCTTATTTATTGTATTAACAATTTATAAGATAATTTACATTCTAAAATATTTAATGTTTAAATTCATTTTTTTTTTTTTTGAAATTAATTCTATTGCTAATTTGAATTAATCGTTTGTCTTGGCATGCGATATGATTATTGAGACGATTATTCAAATCCCCTTTAATGCCCTATTATTAGTTAATATATAATTGTCCAGCGTTGCAAGGGATTCATCTAAATTGTTTGCCCGCTATATAATCAGATAACACTAACAATAATACTGTCAGTTATGGATCATTATATGGCTGATGATGGGCTATTAAAGGTAACCAGAAATCTCTCAATAATCATTATGTATCCAGAGACATTTTTGTCTGCTTATGTCTTATATTTCATAATATTTAGAAATTAAATGAAAATATATATTCTTAAGGGTTAATGAAAAAAGAATGCCAAAATGTGTGTTTAATTGGTATTCTAACCACCTAAATCTTGTTTTGGCAGGTATAAACCTAGAAATGAAAGAACGATTGACATTATCAAATAAAATAAAACTCGAATATACGCCAAAATTTTCATCCTTTTTCGTAAACAAGAAATTAACTAATTAAGAAAATATTTTTAAATTTGAAAAAACCTAGTCACCTAGTCATTTCCATTTCCATTCTTTCACCAATGGCTTGGACTAGTTCATTTCGAGCTCCACCTTGATTCTGAGCATCATTATAAGCTCGTTGAATTCTTGCTAAATCTTGATTTAAACGCATTAAACGTTCTAAAGCTACACGAAATCCGAGATCGATTGCTCGTTGTGCCATGAAGAAACATTCACTGACAAAACCATAAGTTTCACTACTAGGTCGTTCGGAACCTTCTGGTGCGGGGATTAAACAAGTTTCATTTGCCATATCTTTCATATGAACGCCACGAGTACGGGCTTCTGTATCTGATTGAACTGATACTGAACAATATGAAGGGTCAATACGTAAAAGTTTAGGATCATTGAGATCAGTACAAAAAGGTTGGCAAAGTTTAAGCAAAACAGCGCCCAAATTTAGCATAAAAGCATCAGAGACATAATTAGCAGCACCCGGGCCGGAATTAAGACCATGAGAATTCCATATCTTGCCTCGTCCTGCGTTTGCATATAAACATTCGCCTAACCATCGAAGTGTTCGATGTCGAACTTCCGGAGAGCATTTGAGCAAACTATGAAATATACGGAACATATTATCTACTATTGACTCCGTAGCTGTCCAAATGTTGCCTTCAATCAGATTAGTCGCTTGCATCAAAGGTTTATCAAAAAAATCATGAGGGCCATCTTGGATTTTAGGTAAACATGAGATGCAGAGTATAGATCCAAAAAGAGTATCAGAGTACGAACGTGCAACTCGTTGGTCTCTTGGTGTACTATGAGCCAAAAGTACCATTCCTAGATGACTGTTACATGCAAAAACATGAAGTAGTCCAAAATGGGCTCGATTAAAAGTAATTAGATTGCTTCGTGCAAATTCTCGATGTAAAGCCTGTAAAGTGGGACAAAAAGCAGTGGCTAATGTATGCTCAGCAGTTTCACCATCATCTTGTATAAATTCCTGAGCAATACCAGAAAAAAATGTGCTAAGATCACTAAATGTGTTACTTTCATCGGTGAACATTTGTAGAATTTGAGAATGTAATTGTTGCGATTCAAATAATTCTGGTTGTTTCAATGCTGTTGCTGCATTTCTTAAAACAAATCCGATCATTTTTGATATCATATCAATACGATTTTTATCTCTAATATTTGATTTGATTTGAAAAAGCCTTCTATGGCATTCGAATAAATAAATCATAACATCTTTTTGAGTAGCATGACCGTTAATATCTTTCGAGCCATGTCCTAAAAGATATCTTGAGGGCTCATCAAGCAAAAGTCTTTCAAATAATGCTTGCTCAAGAGTTTCAACGTCTATCCAATCTTGAGGTGCAAGAGCACTTGCTAAATCTGCTAGATAGACCAATTGGTTAAGCGTTCCATTTTTATGACTATGCGATTCTTTATTTAGTGTTAAATGAAAAACTTCCTCAACAATTTGATTTATTTCTAATTTCTCTTTTGCCTTAGCTCTAATTACCTCTTCATCGTCAATAATAATTGGTGATAAATTTGCATTCTCAGAAGATGTTAATATATTATTATCATTATTTTCGTTTGTATTTTGCTGATTATCGCACCCACTTTGTTCAGGATTTGAAGCAAAAAGGCCCGTGAACGGATTACGTTCCGCCGACATGATTTCTTGAATTTTGTTCAAGCTGATGATTTGTGCACACTCATTTTAAATGTTGACATGTACTAACGGAGAGAGTGAGAGATTATGAGGTTTTGGTAACATATCAAATCAATAACACTTTAAATTAAATCCGTTGATGAATTATTTAAATGCACGGCTCAAGAAAAAAGACAAGAAAAACTTAAACAAAAATCATAATGCATTTACTAAAATTGAGTGAGGATAATATATTAAAATCAAGATGAGAAACAATAGCGGAAGTTAGTATATGGACGGAAGCTTTTGTCAAATGTTTATTGTCATTCTCATATTGAGTTAATGAGCAACCCAACTTTAAGATTAAAGATTGAGAGCAATATTAAAAAATTTTAAATAATAAAACAAAAATATATATCAATTAATTGAATTTATTTAAAATAAAACAAGTCGAAATTTTAAATTATAAAAGGAATATATTTCAATATTTAGTTATGAAGAAAAATAAAATGAGATCTAGTGGTAATTTGTTGAACTAAGTTAGAAAAATACTGAAATGAATTTCTATAAATTTAGCCTTTTTGGACACAAGATTTTTTATTTAAAATTTAAAAAAAATAATTTTTAATAATTTATTAAAATGATTGAAATAATAATATACCAATGGGCATTTTATTTTGAAATATCAAAAACCCTTCTAAGAAATATAAAACTTGTATTATATACTTATATAATTTAAAATGAAAAGATTTTATATGTTCAATTTTCTCTAATTTATATTTAAGTATTTAATTAAATAAATTTAAATGAATATTTTTATTAAAGCAAAGAAAGCGGAACAAGAAAAGTTGCATACATTTGAAATATATTTTAAATGATCACAAATATTATTTATATATAAATGGAGACAATTAATAATTTCTTTATTTAATATATTAGATTTAAAAGGGGTGTGGGGGCGGGGGGAGGCGAAATGGATATAAGTCTACCCTATTACGTCGTCCCTAGTCAGGCGGTCCTTACCTGGCCCTTATTAATGCGGTGATTATTCTTGACAAAACCCAACCTTAATTTAATCAAATATAAAAAATTATATATATATATTCTATTTGAATGTTTCAAAAGGGCTTTTTGAAATTTGTCTTTGGTATTTAGAAAAACGGATCGTATGTAAGACCCGAGAAAATAATTTCAGACAAACTTTCAAATTGGGAGAGATTGTAGAGCATTGTAGTTAAATAAAAAGTCAAAGATATCTTTTGATAAATGATAAAATAGGTATAAAAAAATTAAACAAACACAATATATAACATAAGAATTTGAATAGTCAATAAAACAATGAAGAAATCGGATTTCAAAGTCAACATTTACTACACAGAAGTTTATCTAATGTATAAGGGTATAGCAACCATGAGTTCCCAAAGATAAGAATGACATTTTTCTCTGGTATAGCCTTTTTTCTACCCTCATCGAGAGCCAGATTGTGTTATAGACCATCTTGTTCCTTCTATGGGTTGTATCTATAATTTTCTGATCTAGACTTCCTTTAAAAGACTAAATTAAACAAAATCATTTGAATGATCACAAGCCAGAGGTTTTAACCCTCATATATATGAAATTTCGACCACTCACAATATTTCTAAAATGTTGAACCATGCGAGCGATGACTTGTGCAAATTTAAGATTTTAATAACATTTTGCTACAGAGTTTAATTGTTAAATATCTCCAAATGCGCTTTATAGGTGGGTTTGTCATTATCTTGATTGTGACCCTTCATTTAACATTAATATTTGGAATGAAAATTTACATATCAATATTAATATTTTTTAATAAGTTCTTATATTATTTTTCTATAAAATTATTTTTTTTATTTATTGATACATATCTGTTTTAATTGGTGGTGCCTATTTTTATGGGCTGAAAAAAGTAGGTCTAGAACAAATTTTAAACTATTTTTATAGTAATTTCTTTAAAAGATTTATTTTAAATCTAAAATCTTTTTTAGATCTTCAATATTTATTTTATCCTTTTCCTTTTTAATGTGTGGTGCTTGGGAGAATGTTCTTCTATCTTTAACTTCGAGATTTGATTGAAAAATAGCTAATGCTTCATCAAAAATTTCTTTAGTGTCTTTTGTATCAAATTCTTTTTTAATATCATTATATATAGATAAAAATAATTGTGTGTTTGATGGTGTCTTATTATTTTGTAAATCATACATTCCTAAATTCTTGTTTTTATTTTGAAATTCCCTAAAAAAAATTAATAATTACTTATATTTTTAAATCAAACTTTAAATAAAATTATTTCTCTTACGCTCTTATTTTATCTTCTTTATAAAAAATCTCTCTAATTTCCATGGTGGGTATTGGTCGATCAAATTTTGGCTCAAATTTTGGTGGAAATACTTCATATAATTTATACCAAATAGGAATATCTTCAGCTTTTAAGGCTCCAGCCTTAATTAAGCCTTTAGTTCTAAAAGAGAATTATTAAAAGTGAAAATTGTTTGCATTTCCCTAATCATTACTATTACGTTTCGGAAACTTGGTTTTTTTTTAAATGCTCCAAAAAATGCCCTTAGAGGTCAGAGCACGCCGTTTACTTTGATTTACATACCCCTTTAGAGAGGGCCATCTGGTGTTTTTCCACGGTAAGCATTTTAAATTCTTATTTAATAAAATAATATTCATATTTTAAATATGGAAAAAAGAACTATTTATACAAAAAGATGCATTTTGGATCCAAAATCAAATTTAGAAATTTATTTTATTGTCTTTGTCTTTGATATATTTGTATATAATCTTATCCATGAGGTGAAAAGGCTGTGTTATAGTTCTGTGGTGATCAAACATTTTATCTAAAGATATATATTAATATACATCAAGGCCGGAGGACCATCAGGCATGGTGTGCTAGTGAAAATTATCTTAGAGTTAAATTTTTATATTTAAATGAGTAGACATGACTTTCAAAATAATTTTAAAAAATCGATTCATTCTGTAAAAAAAATTGTTTTTATTTATCTTCTGTTGTTTTATTTGAGTTTAATATTAAGTGTCGTGGCCATTCCTAAGATGAAAACACATACAAATAAAAACGTTGAATACAAATTTTATTTTTAATAAAGCCTGTAATACGCTTTTTTCGCCTTTAATATACTATATTATCACATGTTTATGTTTTGGTGGGCCGGTAGATGGAAAATACCTGCTGAAAAATAATGTCCTAGTTCGAGGGTGGTCTGAAAACTTTCCGACCTATCAAAGATTCAAGACATTTTTTCTTCAAATTTATTTTTATTTTTCTACATAGTCTCCTTGTAAGTCTACACACTTCTCCCAGCGAT
>JAAAKE020000023.1:0-11428 GCA_010014785.2 Anisolabis maritima
GCTAAGTCTTTAATAGTCGTCATTCCTAGTTTGTCACAAGGAAAACAAAATTAGGCTAAGAGAATGTTTTGTGGTGTGTCAAATTACATTTTCTAGAAATTCTCTAGATATTTATTTATTTATAACTACTGTTTATGCCACACATTTATTTAGTAAATAAATTAAACGCCAAATAATTTTTTAATTTAAAAGCATATATAAATAATTTAATTATATATGTAGTTGATAAAATAATCAATTTTCATGTATACGTAGAAGAGTGGGGGATTTATTCTACCTCGCAGGTACTATAAATAATTTTTAATTAATCCGAAATGGATCTTGTTTATACGTTTTGGTTGACTAATCGAGTGATGGATATATAAATAAAATATTCAAAATATCAAATTGAATGAATGAATCCCAAACTCTCTCTCTCTCTCTATTCGGCCATTAAGTGATGTATTTTTTATTCGATGCTCCTGCTAATGATTCCTCATCCCTCATTCCCTTTATTTCATCCACTAAACCAAGTTCAATAACCACACCATACAATAAAACAACAACAGGAGCTGCTAAGGGTTTTTTTTCCCTATCACCCTCCCATCCCCTTTTGGATCGAATTCATTAGCTGATCGTTTTATGTTCGCGTGCGCATTTTTTTTGTTTTACTTTATAAAAATTTTGATAGAGATCATCATCGTGAGTGAGTGGAGTTGGGAGGAGGGAGGGGGGTATTTTAATTGTATTCGTAGAAAAAAATTATTATTGATATAAAAAAATATTTCCATTTGTTAATGCCTTTATCATTTACAAGGTCGTAACAATGGATAAAAAATTTATAAAAATATTGTAGTTTATATATTATTAGGACTGTTGGGAAATACAGGATTATATTAATATTAATTACTTAGTTACATAGGCGACCTGAGAGGAGTCTTGATGGACAGTTTGTTTAGAGAGTTCCACCTCCCTTTAGGTTTCTTGTGCTCCATCTCTCATCTTGTTGTCTCTTGGGATGACCAGTCCAGTCTGAGGAAACATTTTTTTAAAAACTCTTCAATCCTTGACCAAAAGCACTCAAGATTCTAGGACCTAAAGGGACATGATTAATTATAAATTAAATTTTCAAGGTGTTTTCTGGTATAACTAGTTCCACGGATCCTCTGTTCCTTAATATTACTAAAAAAAATAAATTATAACTACAAGCAATATCATATATTAATATATAAATTATGTAATTAAAATTTTTTGACTCAGATTTTCAAAAGAAATTTGAAACGCCCGGGAATATAATCCGAGTGAGCTCCACAACCACTAGAATTATTGCAGTCTATACCATTGTTTCTAACTATAAAGTTAGTCTAGCGTTCTGAGAATTTTTTTTTTTCTTAAATGTAAATTAATAAATTTTATTATTATATTATTAGCTGTAGCAGACCTTATTTTAAGTCGCCTTACATATTTGATCTCGTAGGTTGGCAGAACCTCCTGCCATGCCCTCTTGAAAAAATAACTTGGGTTAAGTTTTGATGAAATGATGATATTAGGAAATAATTATATAATATAATAGTTATTACTATTTATTATCTTATAATAATTTATCGCTTTATTTTTATTGATATTACATATTTATATAAATGTTCAAGTAGGATAGCTTATTGACTGACTTCCTCTCTTTTCACACATTTATTTGTTTATATATTTTTTTTCCTGACTCTTGATGTTTATTTTAAGTGACTAGATAAGGAGTAGGCAGCCAAGATTGAAAAAAAACAAACAATTTTTTATTTCTGCTTATCGTCGATGTTTCAAGTCGCTTGAGGAAGATTTATTTATTTTTCTCATATCTGGTTTGTACGTGAATGGTGATAACGAGTTTCCCGAACTAAGATAGACATTTCTTCTCTTTTCTTTTTGCCAGTTTTCCTTCTTCACCATCCACTTAGGTTGTGCGACTGCGAGCTTCTTTTGGTCGCATCTATGATTTCTTTCTTGTGGCCCCGAATTTCCAAAATAATGAGGCACATAAGAAGACAAATTTCAGCTTCAGACTAAAATATTTCTAACAAGAAACCGACCAACGATTGTTTCATTTCAAATTACTAGGAGAGGCAGAGATAATGTGAAAATCTACTTATAAAATTCTCCTGAAGAAGACCGGAAGAATCAGTCGAAACCTCGACACTTTTATGTATTAAAAACAAGATTTCTTAAATTTTGCTATTTTGCATTTCATTATAAATATCTCAATTTCTTCAACAATCTATAAAGATCCACTTACAGTTGAAGTTTTTCAATTTTAAGATATATTGTCATCTTATGGATATTATCTATTAATAATAAATAATAATAATAATACAAATAATTTTATTTCCTAAATTCTAACAATATATTACAAAAGAGATAAACTAAAGTGTCTTTTCCATATATTATTATTATAATTGGTTATTATAATCGATTGGCAATATGGTGGATATATCATAATTTTTTTTTAACTTTTACACTATTTTTCCTCTTGAGTAATTTTTTTAGAAATTCATATTATTAAAAATACTATATACTAAGGAAAATATAGCATTTTTTTATATCAAGATAATTATTTTATAAATTTTTCCTTTTTCAAAGAATTTCTCATTAAAAATTCACTTTAGTCCGAGATGAAAATGATAATAAAGCTTTTCTAGAGCCTTGACCTTGTCAAAATGTAAATTTTATTTTAAAGAACGAACGAGAGATGAGAAATGTCGAAAGAAGAGAGAAATTTAGAAAATAATATGATATATTTCGAGACATTATCAATTGATATGATAATTGAATATCTTTAATTTAATTTCGTGAATGAATGTCATTTCTCCTTATCTAACCAAATATGACAGTCGAAAAAATGGAAATAAGCCATTTGCACTTAAATAATTTAATTTAGAAACTTAGACATGTCTGTTTCAATACCTTCTTTCCTAGAGGAGACTACTATACTAATAAAATATAAGAAATAACCTCTAGTTTGACGAAATTATTGAATTATAGTAGAAATTCGATCATCCGGATCATCCATCAAATATGAGTCGTCTGGATAATCAAATACAAATTAAATAATTTAAAAAAATAATACGATATATATATATATATAAACTCTGCTGGATATTATAGACCCGGATGATTGAGAACCGGATAATCGAATTTCCAGTGAACAATTTATTATTAACATACCATAGGAGGAGCGAATAAATTTTTTTTGTTTGCTAGAATGTTGGCAACCCAAAATTAATTGGTCAAAAGCTACTCTATATCTAATTTTATTAAGTGTATTATAGAAAACCGTGTTAAAAGTCTAATTTCTAATTTCTAATCTAAAAACTTCTTATACAGTTACTTCTTTTACAGTTTTGGTTTAATGGGAATTTTGTTAAGCTTTTTAGCTTATTATCATATTCTTCACTTTGCTAAATAACATATTCTATTAAAACATTTATTGAAAAGTGTTGCCAACTTTCCGAAATTCTTCCATATTAAAAGCCAAATGAAGTTTCGTTAAAAAAATTTTTCTCGATAATATTTTAAAAAAAGGATTATTCATAGTATTGATCTTTTGTTTCATTCCTTATTGTCCATTAATGGCCCTTATCCCTTTTACAAGTGCTATGATGATATCCTTTGGAGAGAATTTTGATATTTTGCAGGCCTTTTCGAAAATTATCTTCCTTTGACGGAATAGTACAATGCACACAAGTGTTACGCTATTTCTTGTCATCTGATTGCAGAGACGATATATATATATAGTTCTTAGATCTATTTCAGATATTTTAAAGGATAGTGTCCTGCTTGATATTAGTATATAAAAATTTTTGGATTTTGTTGCGGAAGTGTTATAAATTTCTTTGTTTAGTTTATCCATAATATTTTAATTTTTTTTTCCTTCCAATGTTCGATTTCCAGTCTCAGGTGTTTATATGTCAATCCACAGTCTGGTTCGGGTCCCGTGAAAGGGGCTTTTGCTCCCATCCTTGCTAAAAGTTCTGCTTCATCATTGCCTTGTTACCCAACTTAAACCACTTCTATATGTTTAGCCTGTTTTTTGGGATTTTTCTCCAGATTTTTTTTTAGTATTGGATAAAAGGAGGTAGATTTAATTTGAATAAGTTTTTAACGAAAGATTAGCTGCTTACTTCTCGGTTAATCGACTTTTATGGAAAGGAATATAGAAAAATACAAGAACGTAGCTGAGACATTATTTAGAAGGAATAAGGAGAAAATTGCCAGCAAAAATTTTTTTTTCTAAATAGATTCAATTTCATAAACTTATATTTTATTGTAAAATATTTTCTATCACAGTGTTTTGGTCCCAAATGTTTACAAAATGTCAGAATTCGTTCGATCTTATTGTATACAAAAAATAGACCTTTTTTTTGCCAATTCGAGGAGGTCTAGGATTGGGAAAACCCTCCACTTTATCTCCTCTTTATTACGCCCTTCTTGCTTTGTGACCTAAATGTTTTATGCTTTTTAAAAATAAATAAATATTTAAATTAAAATTTTGCTTTTATTTTTCAAGTGAATTCCTTAAAATAAATATGCTATTTTCATAAAATATTTTCATTTCTGCAAACTTTAAATGTTGAAAAAAAATAGAAAATATTTGATGTATTTTATCGACATGATAAGAGTGAGATTCACTCTGTTTCATTATAATAAAATTTATTTATTCTATTTACTAGGTATGTATGTATATGACTTATATAAATTATAGTCCAAGTGGAAGGGAATTTCATCCCATTACTTTGTTTCTATCTTAATTACTTTTGCGATTTATATCTACTCTTAAGTAATAATATATATATATATACACGCAAGAAAGTAATAAAAATTAAAATTAATTGTTAATAATTAATTTTTATATTGCTTTGTTCTTCTTAAAATTTTAATAAAACGGGGAGAGAGGAGAGAGCTATCCAAATGTCTCGGGTTTGAGCTCTGAATTGTTCGTTCGTTGAGTTAAAATTTCTCTATCATTTTGTTTGTTTTCAATTTTCCTTGTCAAAATGATTCGGGCTCCCTTGGGCTTAAGAGGAATTGAAAGGTTTGCCATAAGTCCTTTCTTATTTTTTAGTCCTTTGATCCGCATTCAATAAACAAAAAATTTTTTTCAAAAACATTTTATTAAAAGCAAAAATCTTTTATAAAACAAGATCAGAATATAATGGTGATTTAATGTTAAAAAAAAAGGAATTTAATGAAGACAGAAAGCATTCACGATTTTCTTTTATATTACATTTTTTTTAAAATCTAATGTATAATATTATACAATGTCAAAAAGGAATACTTTTGACATTTATTTTTTCATCGCCGATATGTTTTTGATTTGTTTTTGATTCAGAGTAGAGGTCAATGACCTCCTCTCTCTCTCAAAATGAGGAAGATAAATTACTTTTTTTATTCTGTCACTTTTCCATTAAAGGTTTATGACTCTCTCAAAGAGCATGGAATAAATCAGCTTTGCTTTGTATTTGATTGGTGGTAATAAAATTAGCATAAATTCCTTTTCTTTTCCTCATTTAATAGTATTATATATATTAAACATAATGAAGTCATTTTGTCCAAGAATTTATTAATTTTATATTACAAATGGGAAATTTTTTTAATTTTCAATTCAAATACGGATTTTTTTTGTCTTTTTCTTTCCGAGTCCTTTCATATTATGATTTTGGAAAAATAAATACTGAACCCTCGTTCCCTTGGATTTCCATAGATTTATTCATATGTTCTTTCTAAAAAATTATCACCGGCTGATATAAAACGTTGCACTTGTTACACCCATGTTGGGTTATTATTTGTAATGGGATGTATTTACAAAAAAAAAAAAAGAAATGAAAATAGGACAAATGATTTAGAGAGACTCCGAGGCAAGAATTAGCTCAAATCGGGACGGGTCGTCTGTTCGATATTTAATCAAGTAGGTCTAAAGAAAACTATTGTAATTCAAAGCTGTTATATTATGCTGGATGATAGACAAAGGTAAATGTCTTCATTCATGATCTAAATGACAGTAGTTCTCTAAATGCTAAAGTTTATTTAAATTATCTACCTATTACTACCAATTAATATAAATAAATACGGAAAAATAACGAATAAATAGAATATAGATTATCGTATATGTCTGAATGGTCTCCGATATTGAAAAGACAAAAAAAATTATTTTATTAAAAATAATATATGGCTTCAAATTGCCTGTTTCGAGACGCATTTATTTATTTACACTTGATTCATATGAATCGAAAAAACTTAAAAAAAATATAGTATTTTCCGGCGTTCCAATCGGAGTATTGACAAATACCCAAAGAGGGTGTGGCGGGAGAGATGAAGGAAAGAATAACGAATTTAGGACCGAGATTGGAAAAAAAAAATGTAGTAGTAGTGTAGTAGCTTACAAAAAAGGTCAAATAAAAAGAAATTATTCAAATCACAGGTGATGTGTAGTGGAGCATCAAACGGAAAATGAGTAAATTTTTCGATTAGCATCAAACTCATCTCAATTAATTCCTTACATCTAACCACTATTTTAGGCAAAAAATTCTTAATGATTTTTTTATTTTCTATTATTTTTCCTCATAAAATTTGCCATTTATCAAAAGTATAAATAATAAAATTGCGTTATTTATGATCAAATCAAATTGGAATTCCTCTTAAAAACCGAAGAGATAAAATGGTACCAAGATCGGAAGAGATGGATGGATAATAAATTAGTAGTTAAATAAAAATTCACCTTCTTGCGAGTTGACGTAAAACCGTCAATAAACAAATATATTTTGTTCATTTGGGTTTATCCCTTCCAAATAGTCGTAAAACTTATTTGCTGACATTCAAATGGATAGATGGATGTTTTAAAAGAGATTTGCATTGTTTATTATTATATTATTTTCACCGGGAAATATCACTTCAAAGTTTTGTTTTAATTGTAATTTTACTGTTCGCAGAACTTGCTCGTTTGTAATTTAAAACTTTAATCCAACATATTTTCCGGTTCTAACTAACAGTGAATAAAAAAAGAGTTCGTTGTTTGCAAAATTAAATTAAATATATTTATACTTAAAAAAAATAGAATGAATTAATTAACTCAAACAAATTTAACCAATCAAAATCAATATACGTAGCTGAGAATATAAATTCGGATGCAGCCATATTCAAAAAAATTTATTACTAATAATTAGATATCAATTTACTTGAATAAATATAGGCGGATAATTATTTTTATTTACTATGATTAATACGTATGAATATATTATATTATAAATATATATATATTAATATATGTGTGTGTAAATTTTTTCTCAAAAACGGCATTAACGATTTTGATGAAACAATCAGGTTAAAAGACAGATCCTCGATAATAAACCCTCAAGTTTGAGACGCTTGGGCTTTATTTTAATAATGCCATCATCATTTCATTTAGAGAATATGAACTCAATGACAAATTATTGAGTCAAAATTCCAGAGTTGTCGGTTTTTTGTGTATTTAATAATCAAAGAATGCTTGTCTATAAATGGCAATTATTGCTTGTTAGCTTATACGTTATTACTTGAATGACAAAATTGTTTTGTGTTTTTGGATTTTGATGAAATATGGTGTATTTACTATTTTGGGGGCGAGGGTTCGATTGCGCTGGGTTTCATCTTTAGGAAAATATATTTAGGGTGTTTTTGATTGGTGGAATCTATTTACGAAAGGCTTTATCGTAGGTCTTAAGTCTAATTACAAACATCTTTTGAAAGGTCTCACTTTTTGGCAATTTTTGTCCAATTAAAAAATCCCCCAAGCAGAGTTCGATTTCCAGATATTTTGATATAATAAATCGCGAGTGATCTTCCCGCAACTTTCTCGTATACACATGTTTAGGTGAGTTTTTAGAAAAATGTATCAGGTAAAGTATCGTTTTCGGTTGCCGGAAATTGCTCAAAGGTTGATCAAGATCTACGATTTTTCTGTAATGCATCTATATAAATTTGGTTCATCTACATTAAAGCGTGCTCGAGACTGTTTATAAACATACACACAGACTTAAATCGAAAAATTGATTTTTATAGCCAATTAATTATTTTGATATTCGAGTATAGAATAGAAATAAATATGTAAATCCGCAAACTATATTAAAAGAATAATTTTTATTTAAAACGCATCATACTTTTGGGTCCATTGACGTCAAATAGGTAGGTTAGGTTTAAGTTGTTGCCACTCTCCATTGGGGAGACTCACTTAGGTCAGTAATGCTCCATTGCAATACCATTTAGGCTTCTCTGGGTGATATTATCTCCGTCTTTCCTACCCCAGACTTCTGGCAGAGTTGGAAATAATTGCGGCAAGCCGGAGGCTCGAACCCGGGCTATTTTCCTACTCTGGATTCGTAATTCGCAGCTTATCCGTCTTAGCCACTGCCTCCTTTAATATGTAGTTATCTTTCCGTCATTATATTATTTCTTAAACTTTAAAAATTTATTCTTGTTAATCTTAAAATAATAAATAAAAAATTTTTCTTTTTCTAGTCCTTCGTTTTTTCTTAACCCTGCCACCTGATTACGCCAATGAATGCATGTGGAGTATAATATAAATCCCATTCTTTGGTTAGAAGAACGTCTCAATTTTATTTATTTTTAATATCCTCGAGTGACTAGAAGGAAACTATAAAGATGTTATGGCGTAGTGATGTCACAGCGCAATGCACTTTTGGACCCGCCTTCCCTGTTAGTGCTTTTATGGCACCTCCAGAAGAGCTTTTGTCTTCCAACACGCAAACTACAAATGTTTTTTTTATGAGTGAAATGAGGGTCTTTCAAGCTTTGATTAAGAGATTTTTCCCTCTTAAAAAATAAAAAAAATTTACTCCAAGTTAATGGAAAAGTTTGTGGGGAAGTGCGAGGGGGAGGGGTGGGGTGGGCGATGGATATAAAAAAATTAGATTCTTTAGCTCTAGAGATAAATGTTTATACCAAACTATATTTGAAATTAAAGAAATTTGGAAAATAAATTTATTACTTTTACATATGCCCTCATCACCTTTGATCGTGCATTCGATTTGATTTTCAATAAATCTCTTACACCACTAAAACTGAAAAACAATTTTAGATTTAAGTGAACTATGGAGATCAGAAATTGGTTGGTTTTTGGTTGCTGGAAGATAGTCAACCCAAATAACTATTTCTGTAATGGATTTTTCGATAAATTGCTCCAGAGCTCCTCTAGAGCGGACCATACAGGAGTTGCCTATTTTCCAGCAACCAAACCAACCAACCAAATAATTTCTTCAGCCCATGCTTGCCTTGACTTTTGTTTTTGCAATAATACCCGCAACTATGAACCAATTTTGATGAAACTTATTTATTTTAACCTGTTTTAATGTTAAATAGTTTTTTGGCTCAATTGAGCTAATATATGTCATACTGAGCATTAATATATTTTCAACCAATTTGAAAAGTTTGTTGTTGTATTCTCTGTCTGATGCTCACAATTATTTTTCGAATATCAAAATTTGGACTTCGGATTCGGATGAGGCATCCAAAAATGGTATACAATGTGCAAAATGTTTTAAAACGGGTCCATAGGGTCAAAATGACCAACAAAATTTTCAAATTTTACCAAATATCTGAATTTTTACGCTAAATTCGAATATCAACTTCTAAAAATCTACACTATTAATTTGAAACTGTTATGTGCGAGCGAAGCGAGAAATTCCGCGACCCTTGCTCAGTTTCAAATTCCAAAGTGCTTTTATATAAATTTATTAAAGGTAAATTTTGTATAATTTTCATAATTTCCAACTTGTAGCCTGCAAATTTAAACCGATTTTCAAGAAAATTTATAGCCTACTTGAATTTTCTCATTTGAATTTAATAGAATCTATCACTTTTATACTATCTTTAGATGACGTCACCCTATTATTATGAAACGTGAAAATTTTAAGGGACTCTTTCTTTTTATGTAAAATGAATTTAAAAAAAAAACTCATTCCAACATCACTAGTCTTTATTTCTCTATTCTGACTTGAGACCATTATTTTCTAAAATTTTTCCACTTCCCTTATGGTTCTTGGGTGATTCCATATCTTTTATATTGCATAGGCCTATTGTTATTTTTTTTACCACCCACCACAATTATTAAATATTTTATTAATTAAACGTTAAAAATAACATCAATCAAAAACTAAATAACAAATGCAACATTAAAACACAAAGGAAACTAATATATCATCATTTAACTCTAATTCTGAAAATGACATTGAATATTTATTCGATCATTATGCATTTCAAAAAAATTTTTAATATATATTTATTAAAAATCAATTACCTAATCAAGAATTGACGTCAGCAAAATTAATTAATTTTTTTCAATGTCAATGAAATCAATTTTAAGGATAAATGGTCGTGAGTTCATTATTACATTATGTAATAATGTAAATGTAAAATTGTAATATACTCTTTCTTTATCTATTTATCTATAAAAAGAAAACATCCAAATGACTAATTGGTTAAAATAAAGCTCTTTCTCTTTCTCTATTGCCTCCTGAGTAAGTTTCATGCTAATCTAGTTTTTTTTTTTATTACACTATACTGGATAGGTGGAAATTTGATTAATATTGATAGTTTCCCTTTTTGTGGAACATCTCTGCGCCAATTTTGAGTTAATTGGCAACCCTTCTCACGTCTCTGTCAACCTGTCTGCCTAGGCTTCTCTTCTCTTCAACTCCATATTTAAAGAAGAATGAATGATGTAAAATTTCTATGTGCCTATCACAATCTCACAAAGGCAATATGAAAATTTTTTGGAGGAAATAAACGTCTAGATCAAATTGTATATTCTAATATTATTTATTTTTTTTTGAATTGATAGAATTTCAAAGTGATATCCTTATACAAAGTTTTGTTTGTAAGTTATGTAATAATATATATTACTGTTGACTTAATATATGTCTCAAAATAAATAGGACTAGTTCTCTCATTTTATTTTATAGAATTTTTAAAATTTATAGTTGAATATGGAAAACAAAATTTCATACATTATTTTGTTAATATTTCATATATTCACTTCAATGGTTCAAAAATATCAAAATTTGACCTGGGGAATTTTGGGTATAGGATAGTAAACGTCAACATAGAGAGAAGACAAAATTTTATTTAATTTTTTTTTTTTTAAATTCACTTAATTTATCTAAGCATTATAACTTAAAAATTGACAACTTGGCAATGTATGCATCTTATATTCCCAGAGGATATGATTAGCGATGGCTAAAAAGTGCGGGAAAGTGTTACAACTTCGCTGGCTGTTTTTTCTTTTACTGATAGAATGGGAATGGCCAATTAATAGTTGAACTCGGGCGGCCAAATGGATAGATCTTCGAAAAATTACCATTTTTTTCCTAAAGATAACTTTCAACTCATCGTGGATTTTTTATAATTCAAT
>JAAAKE020000034.1:0-11428 GCA_010014785.2 Anisolabis maritima
TATAATCGAAAAAATTCATGTAAAAAAGTCTATTATTATTGTTTATAAACGAAAAATCTCTCAATACAAATTACTTATTTTAAAAATTACCATTCTTATATATCAACAATCAAATCCTATTATTACCTGATAAAAAAAAAAAGTTGAATTTTAATTTAGATGTTAATAAGATAACGAAATTAAAACTTACCTCTTCTGCTGGTTTATTGATCTGTTCTCTAATGAAAGAGGGTCATTTGCTTTCTTCTTTATTTGGGGAATCCAATCTTCATTTCCAAGATTAATTTAAATTAAAATTTATGAAGCTATTTTTTTTTTTTTTTTTTTTAATTTACTCTCTTCTCGTTGAAAACAAACCCAAAGATAATATTACTTTGATTTATTTTTTTTTTTTTTTTTAAAGGACTTGTTTTTTTCAAATGTTTGGTCGGCACATACCAAAGTGACCGCCAAAGGGCAAAAATATTTAAATAAATTTTTTCAAATTAAAATATTTTAATATTATTGGAATTAAATAAAATTTAAAAAAAATTTTTTAGGATCATAAAAGTTTTTTTCAAACGATGATTTAATCATAATAAATTTTGATTGTAAACTGCAATAAAAAACTTGCTTTTAATACTTATTGTACATCTTTTTTTCCCTATTTTTTTTTTTATAAACCTTAGAGAAAGGTTATTTACAAGATGAAAGAAATATTTGAACACTTATGAAGAAATAAGTGAAAAATTAGTATCTGTTGGGAATTTTTTGACCCCCACCTTCCCTCCTAACACCAAAAAAATGTCTGAGCTGTATCCATGTAAGCTATCTTAATTTATCATTTATTATATGAAAAAAAAATATCTTTTTAAGACTAACGTTTCAAATAAATTATGACAGGGTCAGCAATTTTAGCGATAGTAAAAAATTAAAAATCTTTCATATTAGATTATATGCGACTTCAAGTGTTAAATAATTTGGAAGACATCTTTTTTTTATGGAAGTAATTTTGATATTCATAATGCAAAAAATTATTTTTATTACTGATGTTTTGAGAGTCTGTCACATTCTTCATCAGGCTTATAAATAATTGGCAATAACAGAGAAACAAATTTTTCTATATCTCAAATTACAAAAAATCAAGTCTCTTGTGGATTATAAAAATTGATTATGATTTGATTTCATCTGAAATTATCAATATTACATTAGTTCTTTCTTATGTAATATAATTTAGGTTTTCTTTACGTAACTATAGTTTACTAATCATTCTTTAATTAATTAGAAGAAAAAATTTTATGTTAAATGGAAGAAATATTCATTTATTATAAAATTATCACTTATTAACTTAGTTTTATTTCTCTTTACTAATTGATATCACTTTATCTTATCAATTTTATTTTTATTCCCTCTGATAATAATTTGATAAGTGATATAATCAAGTCATGAAAATAATGAATCTTTTTTTTTAAACCGTCTATTTTCTTAGTTAATGGAATATTCAGAAAGGGAACAAATTGATTTTATTATCTCATCATCTATAATCAATTGTTTCAAAGTCCCGCAATTTTGCACTGCTTTTCTAAAAAGCTATTTGGCCAAATGTCAACTCAGGGAACGTGACGTTTTCATTTATATAACACGCAGACAATTGCATCCAGTCAGATAATGAAGAATAAACCATCGATAGAGGCGAGAGTTGCAAGGGTTAGAGAAGGTCCTTTAAAAGCAAAGGTCAAGGACCTACGAAAAACTTGGGATAAGATTTTTCCAAAGATAAGAGCCAATGTAATTAGTTAGGTCTTCTGCTAAATATCAACTAGTAGAAAAAAAAATGGATTTTTTTCCGACCAAAATAAAATAGAGAAAATTCAATTAAAACGGTAGTTTAGAAAATTTGGGACTATCTTAAAATTTTGTCTGAATTCCTTGAAATTTTCAGATACACAACTGATTTATTTATAATCTCTAAAACCAGACAGGTCGAAAAACCTCAAAAAAAAAAAAAGTGTTCATCAACGATAGAAAACCACCCTGGCAGTTGCCCTGTATTTGTGTGTCACGTTTATATTTTCTGGCCAACATTCGTTGATTTACAAAGTTACATTGTATTTACTGATTTTGCGCAATCGTACATTGGTGCGAAGGTACAGAGGTTGAGTGCTGAATCCCATAGATACCGTAGGCGTAAAGGTTCCAATTTACATAGAAGTTTTAGAAAACAATTTCATTCTCCAGATGGCCTGAGCTCCCCTCCCTTCTAAAAAACTAAAGAAAATTGTAAAAATTTAAATAACGAAAATAGATGGAAAAAACCTTAAAAGAAAAAAGAACAAAAAATGGATTAAATAAATTCTAAATACTCAACAAGAAAAAAATTCTAGTCCCCCTCCCCTTAAAATTCTTTAGTCAAAAGTTCTTTTTACGCCGTCCAAGCAAGCATTCCATTTTTTTCTTTCTGAATGCATTACATTTATTTTTCCATTTTCCTCCTTTTAGTTTTCAATATTTTTCTTTTTCAATAAAGGAACGAAATAATATAATTTTTCTCTCCAAGATGATGATTGTATGATTGATTTAAATTTTATTTTCATTTTGTTTATAGTTTTAATCTCATTGAAATTGATGAATTAATTTTGATTTCAATCTATGTAAATTTTCATCTATTATCCAAATAACGTAGATATATAGGCTTATTTCCTCCTGTCCTTTAATTTAGACATGTCAGGTTGAATTTCAATTTTGAAATTTAAATAAATAACTTTATCTCACTTATCTTTAAAGGATAAGATTAAGATTTTGAAATGTTAGGTTGAAAATAATGTATCACTCCAATTGTCGATGTTGTGCTGATTCTTAATATATAATATTTTTGAGATAAATAGCCCTCACTCCATTCAAGCTAATTCTCTAATTATAAAAGGGCTAGATAAAATTTCGAAAGTAAAAAAAGAATAAACGAGTCTTTAATTAAAAATACCAATACTCCTTCAAATGAGCTTTATTATTTATTTAAAGCTTCTATGTAATGATGATTGATAGCTTATAATGCCTTTTTTTTGTTTTTAGCCCCAAAGCTGTTTTTCCTAGGATCCACCAATTTAGATTATATATCGAGATGCTTTATGTCTCAAAGTTAGATTGATTAAATTTTATAGGCATGCTACTCTTTGAAATTTAAGTCTGATTTTTAAATAGATCTTGAAAAAAAAAAATTCTAATATTTAATTAAAATTTTTTTTTTAATTTGTATAGTTTTTTGCAATCGTCCTTAGGACTTTAGTAGGCACCATTTGTTGCCTACAACTAAGAAAAATCGTCTAAATAAAATGAAATTTTAAACTCAATAATAATACTAATAATAACTCAAGTTATATTACTATAAAATGTTTTTTTTCCTGGAATTTCCCCTCTTACATAAATACATAAAGTATGTATGTACTCTTGGAATTGATTAATAGATAAAAATTTTTTAAATAAATTCTTTTCATGAATCAAAATTTGAATATTCACCCGCGAGTTTCAAAAGAAAAAACCCCACACTGAAGATTCTTGCTCTGAGGATAGGCAGCCGACACAATTAGCTGCCCGAGTGTCTAGCTCATCCCTTCAATTCTATAAATAACAATACTAAGATCTCAACACATACTAAATTACTACAAAAAAATAGGAAAAGTAATTTTAATTTAAAATTTAAAAATTTCAACAAGT
Source organism: Anisolabis maritima (assembly GCA_010014785.2). NCBI lineage: Eukaryota > Metazoa > Arthropoda > Insecta > Dermaptera > Anisolabididae > Anisolabis > Anisolabis maritima. The sequence goes on from JAAAKE020000034.1 coordinate 3,691, forward strand.
GTCTAGTTTCAAAATAAATAAATTTTCTTTGACCATTCTTTAAACCTGAGAGTCGCTGGCGACAGAAACGATACATTTGTAAATAAGCCGTCGCGCAGCCTGTTACTTGAAGACGAAGGAAAAGACTAACATATATCCCTATCTTGGCTCTGGTAACTTGTGGTTGTCCAGGTATTCACCAGTGTCCCTGAAAAAAAATTGTTTCATCTTTTTCTAATATAAATGAGAGGTACGAGCTAATTAGTCTACCTTTAGACAGCTAATCGTTTGCTTTGTTGCCTGTTCTAAGGAGCCTTCAAGCTTGACTTTGTTTTTCAAACCTATTGTACATTTTAAAATTCTTTTTTTTTTTTTTTTTTTTTTCAAATTTTCTTTTGCGTCCTTTTGTGTTGAATTATATAATTATTCTAACCATTCTCAAATATCTCAATTATTTCGTACTAATCCAAGAATATTAAATTTTCTATTGAACTTTTTTTTTTCTAATTATTTAATCATTTTCATTTATTTCAATCGGCAAATTCAAACTAATTTTCCTCTGGTACAAATTGCTGATCTTAATTGGGATATTACGTAGTGCACTAACCAATTTCTAAGCAATAAATTTGTCTAAAAAGGAAATAATCATAATATAATTTCCAGATATGTAAAATAGAGTATGACTTTTTATTATAAATATAATTGAAAGACCAATAATTTGAATGTTGGAGAAAGAAAATGAAAATTTTATATTTATAATTTGGAATAATGAATAAAAAAGCATTTCTCTTAATAAATCAACAAATAGATATGCATGTTTATAACTTGCTGGCATCATTAACACAAATATCTTTTGATGATTCTGCTTTTAAAATGAAGTAATTAGAGTGGAAATTTATTCCAGCTCTGTCTGTTTTACTATGAGTTCAACTTCCGAATTTCAAGCAGATTGCAGAACAGTATAAATGACGACCTTAGTTCTTTCTTATCTGGCTTGGTAAAGAATTATTGCAGTGACTTTTTTTTATATTTTATTTTTAACCAGACTATCTTAGATGAGATTAAATCTTTGCAAATAAATTAGATTACGCCCATCTCCCGATTATTTCTTTTTGTGACGTGATTTATAAAAAATTTGTATTTCTTATTAGCATTTTAAGGATATATAAATATTATTTTATAATGAATCTTAAATTACTACAGAAAGAAATAAAAAACTTGCCTTGAACTTTTTTTTCAATATGTAATTAAACAGAGGAGCGAAATAAAAATTTAGTATTTTACAACATATAATTTAAATAGACTTAAGTATTTCAACATAGATTTTTTGAAAAAAAAAAAAAAAATGATAGGATTTTCATAAACTTAGATTTTAGAGACAATTCAAATGAAACGAATAAATGATCCTTGGTTTATGAAATAAGAGCTTTATCTCTACCCCAAGATGGACACAGAAAAAAATTGTAAATAACCAGGAAATATAAAAAAGGATGTTGAAATTTAAATCCAACAATAGTCCCTCTAGAATGTGTAATGATTCATATTTTCTTTGTATTTCTATAAATTTCATTTTCTTTTGTTATATGATATATGATTTAGTTGAAAAATATTTTTTTTCTTTAATGAGTGATGACTTTTATTTAAGAAAAGATCATCAAAAAGAAAAAGAAATTCTTAACGATACGTATTCGTTTTGAATGTACTTTTCTTTATTTCTTTTTTGTATATATCAGATAACCAAGTGGAAAATAATTTCTAAAGAGAAACGGAACATTATTTTTTAACCTGTCTTTTTTTTTTTTAAACCTATAAAAAAAGGAGATCTAGTCAACGAAATATTACATATAATTAATTAAATAACTTTCAACTAAGAAAAATTATCTCAGAAATGAGAAATGAATTAACTTTATGAAAAAGCTCAAAAATTAAAGACTTTTCTGAAGATATATGTTACAAACCGGGGAGTGGCATTAAAAAATTCAATTTGACATTTTTTTTTCAAATATTAAACACATTTACCAACTTAGATGTCTTGGTTAAAGAAAAAAAGCAAAAAAAAAAAAATAATACCAATTAACAAAATTTTTATACTACCAAAGGGGGAAATTTCTCCCCCACTTTTACAAATTAGCGTATCTCCATTTTGCGTTATACAATTAATATTTTTTTCAATAGTTTCAAATAAAAAATAAAAAGAGGGTTTCAGGTAGTTACTTGTCAAATTTTATCCTGGATCTTTTCTTTTTCATAAAAACTTTTTTGTAGAATTATTTCAGGCAAATAGACTTGGAGTTCCAGTCAATCAAAGATCCAATTTCACGAATTTTTACCAAGGATTCTAGAAATAAAATTACATTATGAAAATAATTTTCTTAAATTTAGAATATAATATTCATATTAATATATAATGACCCTTCCTACAAAGGTCTTAAACTTCGATCAATGTTATAATTATAAAGCCTGCCATAATGCGTTTATTAAGAGATTTTCATCAATTTAATAACAAATATACAATCACGCAAATCCGTTTTTTCATCCCATTAATAGCCTAAAGTTAGTTTATAGAATGAAGTTTAGTATTCGTGATTTTAGTTTTTCCAAAATTGGCAATTCCATGAATTTAAAGGACCTACCACTTTTCTTAAAAAAAAATATTGGAAATTGGTTTTCCTTATTCTATATATGTGTGTAACTGTTTCTCTCATTTAAACCCTATTTGTCATGTTGCGGTTAATTCATAGAGTAGGTGTTAGAATTATACAGGATTTGGTTTTCGATTCTTTCCCAGCAAGAACTGATAAATGACAGAGTTTATAAAATAAGATGAATACTTTATGCGTTGAATCCACTCCCCTATATGTTTTATATGGAGGTATAAAATATAAATATCTATACAATATAATCCACAAATCTTTACATGACAGGCTTCTGATTAAAGCTATTGAATGTCGAGTCAATATGACGTTGCAATCATAGGTTGTGAGCAGAGTTTGTGATTTATTTCTACAAGTGAGATTAGGTTAACTATTAAAAAAAAGGAAAATCATATCGAATATGTACTGGTACATAAAATATTTGTATAATTGTCTCGGAAATTATTGGTGATATGAATCAATCCTCCTTTTTTCTAAGATCGAAGATTTTGTTAGAAATAGTTGGTTGTTTTCAAACTTAGAGTCTGTAAAACTCAGACAATATATCGTTTTAAGATAAAACATTTTTGCGAGATCAATTCGTGTTTGATTGGGCCCCCTGGACTCGATTCAGCTAAATAAATAAACCGTTCTCTAAGAATTATAAGACGAATGTTATCGGCGATCAGAAAGCTGATTAGTAGGCCCTAAAATATACAAGGACTTTACAATATTGACGGGAGGCACGAACCAAATTTGAACTGAAGATGGAGTTAATGCCGCTGAAAAATGGATGGGATAAAATTTTTAAGTAGAAAATATATACATGTATTTATGAGAAAATTGAAACTAAAATATGGAAACTTGTTTCACGAGCTATTAGCCGGTTTTAAAATATCAGACTAATCTGCTTAACCCTTGATCGGAATATCACTACTCGAGCGGAGAATCATTTTTGACATGGAAATGGCTGTTAATCAGGTGTGTATCTCGCACACATATACATACTATTTATAAAACTTCTTATATTAGATGTAATTTTAAATTATTTCATAATGATTAAAAAAGTTATTACTAAATTTAAAACTAATAAATTTTTATTTCAATTCACTCTTCAACATGAATTTGATAAATCACTTGAATTAATTCCAACACATCCATTTTTGCCTTTAGAAGATTTAGGACGAATGCTCTTTCTTAAGAATGATTGATCCCCTGGTCGGGATTCCGTTCCTTTATTAATCGAGGCGCATAATTTCTGCACCGTGACCTTCCTCTTTCCTCACAACGGCCTCTGACCTTTCCCTTATTTCTCGTGAACGAAGGTCAGCCCAAAAAAAAAAAAAAAAACCCTTAAATTATCCAATTATTTTCCGTTGGTTTGACTTAAATCTTTTTAAATATAAAAATATAAATTACGAGTTTTTATTTAATTAGTTTCATTAACACATGAATGGTTGAAGCATAGAATTCGTGATGTTTCCAAAATTAAGATCTCCCCTATCCAGAATCTGATAAGTAGTAAAAACCTTTTTTAATATGCGATTAATCGCAAAATTTTAAAATTATTTTTAAAAAGTAAGATTTTTTTTTAACTTTTGGCGATAATAGATCAAGCTGAAATTGTACTTTATTGTTATTTTGTACATAATAACCAAAAGGTAAATAATATTTATGAAATACCACCTTAAAAGTCAATCGACTCCTCTTCCTCTTTTTGTGATTAATGTTAAATATTTTTTCATGATGTCAGTCTCTCTGGATGACCTACCTTGCCTTGGTTGTGTTATCGGTCATGACCAATTTTCAACCTCTACCACTCGAAAGTTAGATAGTTAGAGAAATCACACTAATACTAACAAAATGTATTTTGAAGCTCTCTTATTCCATTTAAGTAGATTTTGGAATGCTTTTTGTGGTAATACCTTTCATCCACGTTAAATAATTCGATGTTGAAAATGTACACACATTAAATGCCTAGAATTGGGTGATCTTTGGTTAACATCGGACCCTTGGGGGAGGTGGTGCAATATTTTTTTCTTAAGTTTTTTTTATATTCTTAGGCAGGTATAATAACACATATTTATTTGTTAAAAAAATTATTTTAAGTTGGACTTTGGAGCATTGCTGAGAATCATTGAAATCATTAATTAATAAAAAAATTCAAAACTTAGTCTTAGAACTATCTTTCTTTTTCTCTACACTGTACACTGTATATATAGACTAAAAAATATTTTGCCTCCGTAATTTTTTTTCTCTAGTCAGAAACACTTCTAATAAAATAAGGTAAAATTTCGAGAGGGGTTCCAAATGCCATATTCTGCAGAAATTAATTGATTTTTGCTTTCTAGCATGGTAGGCAAAACAAATGATGAACTCACTAATGTATTTTTCGATTATTTGCGCTAGAGCTGACCATGCATGCGCATCCTTAGAAACTATCAACTGTTCATGCGTAGAGGAGCTCAGGAGCAATTGATCTTTTAGTGAGTTGGTCATTTTGGTTTCCACTTTTCCACTAAGCAAAAACTAATTACTCCAGTGATAATATTAACGCGCTTGAAAGACCTTACATTAAGTGTAAAGTTCTCCTAGTATATGTTTGTCACTTGTAACTCAATAAACGTTAATTAAGATATCACAAATTCCCTAAATACCCTACAACTTAGAAAGTTTTATTATCCAATATTTTATCCCAATTATTTTTAATATCCTCTCACGTTTAGTTTGCCATTAGAACTGAGCCTGGCCGCCTCTTTTTTATAGCCCTTTGGGAATGATGTATTTACACGCAGACCACAAGCAAGAACGCAACTGGCGATTTGTTCTGATTCAAGTTAAATCGAATTAAATTTTAATAGAGCTAGATTTTTAACTCCTTTTAATTAAAACAAAATTTCAAATAGTAGGTAGGTTCATCTTATTTGAAGTCTAATAATAAAACTCTTTTATACAACATCAACTATTGATCCAATATGTTGAAATAGAATAGCTAGCTAACTCATTATACAATATAAAAGTTTCTCAACTTAATTTAATCACTGGTTGTTAACTAACTAATTCCTTTATTTAGGTAGAAAAAAATTCGATATTTTTTCAGGATTAAAAAATAAAAAAAAATCATATCTCGATTAATAACTTTTCATAAACTTTTTTTAAAATAAATGCTAACCATAATATTTACATAAAACAAGAAGCTTGTTTTGATATCAAAAACTCATAAATAATAACATCCTATAAAATAAATCTACATTAAAACAAATGCTACAATGTTCCAGGGACAATGGACTATTTAATTTTACTTATTTATAGAGGAGGAAGGAACACCTTCTCTCCCAAAAACGAATGGATTGGATTGACATGCTTATCAAAATAGTTTAAAATATTGAAATGAGAATTTAATATTATTTTTATGCAGATCCTGACCTGAAAGGAAAGGAAGGTTTTGGATCTTTTTCTTTTTTCCGAGATTGTGAACGTTTTGTTGGTGGTGTTATTTCGGGCCCAGTTTAGGGAATTATAGATGCAACCGATAGGCAGACCAAGACCTTGACCGAACTTAAAAAAACCTTGACTTTTTTTTACGATCGCAATATTTTCTCGCGATTTATTTCAAATATAGGTAAGAAAGGTTGTCTCATCATCTCCGAGATCAAAAAGCTTCTTATTTTGACTGACTCTCCTTTATATATGCAAGTATGCTTCACAACCATTGTTTGAACAATTCCAGCTGTTCCTATCCATTTTTTACATCTATACATCTTAGGAGCCCATATCAAAAAAAATTGTATCATTTTTATAAAAATAATCAAATACAGGTACAATTTAATTTCATTTTTAATTAAATATGTTATTTAGGATAAATATGAAATTTCACGAACCCTTTTTGGAAGGAATATTTATCTTCCGCCATTGCTTTTTTTATTTAACGTACCCCAGGTTATAATCGACTGATCAATTCATTTGTGTTATTTCCATTCAGAATTGAGTCTTTCTCTTGATGGACGTGTGAGGACATATATAAAATTGAAATCAATATTCATAAGACACCCGTATAAAAAACGTCGAGCGATATCAGCTTTAATTTAATTTCCATTAAATTTTTCCCAATACTTCTCGTTTTAGAAAAAGAATTTTCAATATCTTGCTAATAATATCATTTATTACTTTGATCAAAATGCATGAAGTGAAGCTTCCTTTATCTTGGTCCTTTTTTATATTAAGCTATTGATGAGAATGAATGCCTGATTCCTGAAGCTTTTGTGATCTCTCTCCTCTCTTTTGAACTCTGCGATTTTAATCACATCCTCTTCAATCGTGGAACCTTGTTATAGGATAGTGAATGTCGGTCACGAATTCATCCTTGAATATTGATCCCTTTAGGGACCGGAATTCTACTAAAAATAGATGCAACTATAAAATTAACATCTTTTCTTTTCTTTTTTTTTACTATTTTTTTACTATTCTTTAAAATAGAAATTAAATATAACTAAGAGGGGGAGATAATAACAAACCAAGGAAGAATATTTAAATGGAATAATAAATTACGTTAATTACAGAAGAATTTTAATTATTTCGATAACCATGCCTTATGCACGAATTGAAGTAGAAAATATTTTTGCCTAACCTAAAGAAGAGTTGGTCTCATGGTTCTCGGTGGCCTGAGGCACAGATAAATTATCAATATTATGTAATCCAAAAAAAATTTCAAATTTATTTAATCGATATTCAAAGGTTAGATAGTCTTCTTCACATATAAAAGAAAAATTTTTAAATTATTTTTTATATGAACCACTAATTTGAAATTTTACTTTTTTTAACAATAATTAGGGATTTTCAATGAATTTCAAGAATTTAAAGAAATTTTTTTCAAACTGAAAGGAAAATTTTTGTTCAAAAAATCATGGTGTTTTAAGATGAACAACATTCTATAAATTTTTCTGAAAAAAAAAATATTTTATGTATATATGAGTCATGAATCGCAGTGTGTGTGAGTGTGTGTGGTTTTTCTCTTGATTCCATTTGACTAATTTAGCTCACAATTTTTTTTTTATCCATATGACCTCCGATGTCGAAATGAAAAAAATAAATTTATTTGTCTGTAATTAATTTAAATAAATAAGTTA
>JAAAKE020000045.1:0-11427 GCA_010014785.2 Anisolabis maritima
TGCTCAAAAAACAAACAAATAGAGACGGAGCTAAAATCCAACAAAATACCAAAAAAAACAAAAAAAAAAAAAAAAAAAAAAAAAAAATCTGGATCTCTCAGTTTGTGCCCGACCATACTGAGCAATATTAAACTCATTTATTTTAAAATTTTTGAGAAATTCACTTGTTTTTTGTTCTTAAAATTATTTTAAAAAATGATGACAAAAATTTATATAAATAATATTGGCTTCCTCTTAATTTGAATAAATAAGGACGGAGTCTAAATCGCCGAAAGACTTAAAAAAAAAATGATAATAATAATAAATATTTTTATTATTATTTTTTTTTAATATATAAAAATTCCATCTTTTTTCTTTTATAATTTTAATTAAACCAAAAATAAATCAATATCTCAAAAATTTTAAGTAGTACTTATCAACATGGTCGGACATAAAGTGAGAGACCCGGATTCGATCCCTGAATGGAACATTTTTTTTGAAGATATTGTTAATTAATATATATATTTATATTCTTATTATTTATAATTAATATTTTACATGCCACTTGGCAGCTTCTCTCTTCTAATGAAAAGAGCGATGAGTGACCGAAACGTCGAGGAAAAGATAAATTGTTTTTATTTTATTTTTGGCTGAAGACATCTACTAATTTAGATCTCAACGGACATAAAAACAATTTCATTGCCAAATATGATGATTTATTTTATTCTTTATAGCATAATTTCTTTTTTTAATATATAAATATTAATGGAAAACTTATAGGTTATAAATTCTTTTTTTTTATTTTATCTATTTTAATAGGAACTAATCATAGAAAGCTATTTAGATTTGACGCAAATTGAAAAATTATTAAATTTATTATTGAACCAATAAAATATTCACTTGAATATTCATTTGCATATGTTTTGTCTCATTAAAATGACCGACCTTCTGGGCTAATTGGCTTCTCTCTCTCTCTCTCTTTCTCTTTTGGTTACACGAAAATTTGTATTCATAAATGATATGGGGCCAAAATGGATGAGATGATGGTTTATGAGGATGAGAGATTTCCATTCTGCATAAACGTATATTAATATAAGAACTTTCTTATTATGATCAAAAAAGACGAAATTAAATCGATGCAATTCTTGGTAATATTTATAAGATTTATAAAATTAAAATTTTTTCCATAATAAAGTCATTTTTGAGCCAGAGAGAAGAACAGCTACCGAGATCATTGTAAATAATCAAGGCCAAGCACTGCTGACCCTCGGATCTGGGAAACGAGTTCTGAACGCCCGCCGAGCCATCAATACGAATTTTTCTATATATAATAATATTAGATAGACAAAATGGCCTCTGATGCTAAAAATGACTTGCAATAAATTTAAAAAAGGTAATTTTTGACTGTCTTGTGCCAGCGAGTTTTAGGAAAGTTCATCCCAGAGCCTTGAGGATAGGCAACCGACATGCTGAGCTGTCTGAGGGGTAGCCTCAAAAGGGGCTTTCCTAAATTGTAAAAAAATTGATTTCTAAAATTCTTTATTAGCCTTGGATTATATTTCTGTTTAATAATTAATTTGAATTAGGAATGGGATTCCCGGGTAAAAAATAAAATCAAATCCATTCTTGTTGGCAACGTTTCGTACGCTTGTCACGTACTTCCTCAGGGCCAAGTCAATATTTACAATTAAATTAAGGTAAATTTAATTTCGTAACGTTGCTATATATATATTATTGCAAACAAAGATTCAAATGACTGCTAGACTCGATTGGTCTAGCTATAAAATTGTATACATAGTAATGTCATGTTCTGAAAAAATATTTAGTTGTCAATTCTTCTATGAGGAAACGATAATACTATTTATGATGCCTGTGGAAGGGCAAAGAAAAAGTGATCCAAATGTTATATTTTAATTGTTCATCTTCTTCGGAAACGGATAAAATATTGCTTGGAATAAAAACTGCTGGTTTCTTTCTCAATTTATTAATAATCAACACATTTTTAAAAAAAATTGGAATTTGAGACTATATGGGCTTTATTTAAATTAATTGGTACCCAATATAACTTCAAAAGCAAGATTTTTTTTATGATTTCATTCTTTATTACTAGAAGTTTTATAAAGATTAAGCGGCGGACCTAGAAGAACCACCAAGATCACTGAGGCCATTTCCGTTCAAACTCGGGTGGCCCCGAGGAACAAGGGCGCCGATAAATGAATATTTATAATTATAATAATAATATATAGCCCTATCCCACCAAAAGTTTGCTTCCTCGCCTGATCGACAAAAATTTATTTATATTATATTAGTTACCATTTAATATAAATAAATAAGGACGAACTCTAGATGCCGATAAAGGCTTAAGATATACTCGTATATATATGTGAAGTCAAATGGCTACAGAAGTGGAGATGACTATAAATAAAATAAAAAATTGAATTGAATTGTTGAGAAGAATGATTAACTGAGATCAATATCTTTTTGAGGAAAAAAAATGAAATGATTCTAGTGCTGTTGTGTGTGTAGTTTAATTTAATCTTCGAAGGAGGTACACACTATTTAAGCGTTCTAATGGCCAAGTAGGTGGATTGGGTGGAGTCTGAGGAGAGGATCTTTAAAACCACCCCGAACACGCACGCACACACAAACACACCTACAGATAGTCAACCCTTTGATGTTATGCTCCAGATCACAAGCCAGATGGAGTGAAGGAGAGAGGGATCTATCTGTCCGTCCGACGACGACTTTCCTTTCCTTTGCCTTCCTTCGACTTAAATTTAATATCGAGGGGGGAGGGAGGGAGGGGAGAGGGATTCGATTAAAACTTGGACCTGGGGATCGAACTCAAACCTTGCTTACTCCACCTTATGTATGACCGACCCATCCCCCTCACTTTGAGTCAACTTTGGGATTCACTCTCTATTATTATATATATGTATATATTTCCTTTTTATTTACTTTATTTATTCTATTATTATAAGCAACTTGTTTTTTAAGAGAGCGCGTTTTCAGGGGTAATTTGAAATATCAAATAAAAAACTTTTAAAGAACTTTGTAATTTTAAAATGATAGATATTCAATACAGGTATATTTTTGTTCCTTTTTCTTAGCGGTAGGATGATAGCCGGGGTCTTCCAAGAGCTCACGCTTGTTTCAGCGATTCAATTTTATGCCCCCCCCCCCCCTCTTTTCCAATTTTTTATTTATACTCAAACCTCTCAGAGGCCAAAGGAGCTAAGTCTTCTTGTCCCTACCTACTCTATTTCTTTCTTCTACTTCTATTTAAGTTTAAACTTTGAATATCTTTAAATTTTGCTGAACAAATAGGTACTTGATGGGAGGTTTTTTTTTTTTTTTTTTTAGTATTTTCTTAGGATCCCTTCCAAAGTTATCATCGTTGATAATGCCAATTCCTCTAAATTCCCAGCCAATGTTTAAATTACTCTTCCTTTAATTCCACTAAATAGGGAACTCAACTTTTATACAATATTTATTTGAGTATTCTTTTCTTTGCTCTTTGATAGAGGATAGGAAAAAAATTAGAATAGGCTTAAAAAGAATATTTACCTAATTTTCCTCTTTTATTTATTTAATAAAATGAAAAATTTCTTTTATAATAAAAGTTTAAATTTTTGAACTTATCACTTTGACGTTTGACCATTAAACTAATAATCTCCTTCTCCCCCCTCTCCCATCGGAGTTTAAAGATTCAAAATTTTAATTATTCTTACCCATTTTAATAGTAAATTTGCTTTAATAAAAAAAAAAACTAAACACTTTTCGTTTAGAACTACCCCTCTTCTTCTCTGGTTCTCTCTCTATACCTTTTGTATTATATATACAGGCCATAAAAATTATGAGCCCCTTCCCTATAATTTTTGAATTGGTACGCCATTGGCCATCACAAAAAATATAAGTATGGCCTCATTTAGGGATTTGTTGACTTAATCCCCCTTTTCATAAAAACCTTAATTCCCTTGAAATGGCGGCCCTTTGTTTTTAGCTACTCTAATCCATTTAATTAATCCTATTTAAAATTTTCAGTCTTTCAAATGAACAATAATATTTATTTAATTATTTATTAACATACTACGGGTACGTGTCCAGTTAAGAGTAAACAAGGTACTTTTTCATGTCTTAACACAAAGTAAATTAAGTTTTCTTTAAAAAAAAAGAAAAAAAAAAGACAAGTACTTAATCTTCTTCCTTCTTCTTGTCCCTACCTACTCTCTTTCTTTCTTCTACTTCTATTTAAGTTTAAACTTTGGTTAAAAAGTCATTGTTCTTTTAAAATTTTAATTGATTTTACGAAAAAGTAACATATGTGTCACAGCGCACTAATGGAGGGTAAAATAAAAATTGCATTAACTTCATTAAAAATTAAAATTTTTTATTTTAACATGCGTTAAAAGGCTCATTTGTCCTTTAGATGAGGGCTAGTGCTAAATGAATGTCAGTCTCTCTGTCGGGAGTAAATATATTTATATATAAATTTAAAAAAAGATAATGTTCCGTAAATAGTATCGCATTGTAGAGGAGATTCGTGTGGCTGTTCACAGCACATTTTTTTCTTTAAATAAAATTTATTGAAAATAATTTCTTAATTTTTGGCAAAAGTATATTAATGCGCAGGTGATTATTGCCAGATATTCGGAGGTTATTTCCAACTCTTCTTCATCAGTGGGCTCACCCTAATAATGCCACATAGATATTTTTCAAAGGGATGGGAACAATTTTCCGATCTTAATATATTTACCTTAAACTCGTAAATTGAAAAAATGGGGCACTCGCGGGAGTCAAACCCACGTTCTGCCTATTAACTAAGCTCCTCTTACGTGATTAAGATTTTACATTTGACTGAGGTAGCTGCAGAGCAGAGGCGGAATTTGGTTCATTTCACACCTGTAAACCGTCCTTTGCCAATCGGTTAGAATTTCTAGGTTCTCTCCGAATGGTTTTCCCATTCCCTAGAAAATCATTCTTTTGGTGGCGGAACTAACGGTTTAGAGATATGAATTTAATCAAATTTCGCCTCTCCTCTTCAGCTACATAAGTCATCTAAAAATCTTAAACTCAGTAAGAGGTGATTAATGTATAGATTAACTTAGGGGCGTGAACACGGGAGAACCTAGGTTCGACTCCCATGAGTTCCTCATTTTTTCAATTGACGAATTTAAAGTAAATATCTTAACACATATATAGTTGTTGATTAAAAGAGGAAATTTTATCTTGTACAATGCAACAATGCACTATATATGTCGCATTATTAGGGAGAGCCCGCTGATGAAGGAGATTTGAAATAAATACAATTTTACCAAAATTTTTATTTCGCTTTCAGAAATATTTATTTGCCGAAATTTGATTAAATTCACATTTAATTTAATTTAATGTCAAACTGACTGATGGTGCCTCGATAGCATGATCAGGAGGCGCTGTAGCCTGTCTTATTAGGTGCCGTCACAATCACAAAAATAAAAAATTCAAAGAAAAAAAAAAAAATCAAATAAATGCATGATTTTTTTTTTTTTATTTTTCTGGAACGATGGCAGCAAAAAAATTTGAATTTTTATTCGAATTCACCAATGCATTAAATTTTGTTTAAATTGTTCATGTTTAAAAGCCGAAAAAGAGAGAAATGTACATGTACGTATGTAGATATATGGGTGGATGGAGAGAGAAAAGATACAAAGATGTCGAATACGTTGAAGAGAAGAGGAAGGAGGTTCAATCTTTGTCATTTTTATCCGACAAGCAAATAGAACCCATAAAAAAGGGGAGAGGGAGAGGGTGGGTTCAAAAAGTCAAAAAGCTTTGTGCACAGACTATGTAAAAAGACAATTGAACAAGAATCTCATTTGTCTGCTTGCGAACTCACCTCTTTTTTTTAAATATATATTTACATTTAAAATTATTATTTTTTAATTTTGTCTAAAAAAAAACAACACATTTACGCCATGTTTTTTCCAAAAAAGATTCTAGAATTAAAAAAGACCCAGCCATGTAATGAGTGAATGCCGTCTTTGGTTTTGTTTGTATTTCTGTCCCCTTAGAGCTAAAGTTCTCAAACATGGCAGGGATATTTCCCCTAAATGATTAATATTTAGTGAGCCTGGATCTACGATGTTGGGCATTTTTATGAAATTTTTATATGCCCATTGACTTAAGTGAGTTACAGAAATTTGTTTTGTTTGATTACTAAGTGAGCAACTCGCTAATGGATTTTTCGGCGGTTAAATGCTTTAGAGCCTAACCGGTCAATTCCTGCTGAGTTGTTAATTTCTTTTAACCACTGCGCATTTGTAATTCCACTTTAAAGGCGCTCTGAAGCAATTAATCGAAAAATCCTAGCAACCGAATTTATGCCCTCTTTGGAAATAGTTAATCTTTGATTGTATTATATTATATTTCAAACCCACCCACCTGTTCTTTAAAGCCATTATAAATTTTATTTTAATCTAATTGTTAAAAAATGTTGTATTGGCTAATTGGAGTTTTTTAATATGAATTCCATTTGCAATTTTTAATTAAAAGTTTTAGAGAAAATAATAATAATAAGAACATAATGGAAAAAAATTCCTCTCGTTTTTTTACCTGGCTGCTTAACGGAGGCATGCAGGCCTATTTGTTCAAACTAGACTAGGCCTTAACGTTTTGAAATATAACTCACAGCATGGAATTTAATGAAAAAAAATTCAAAACAAATAGGGTGCAGATATTCAGGTGCATTAGACTGAAATTGAAAGTTTCTTCAATATTTAGGGGCCTATCAACTTAAAAGAATAAAATATAGATATATTTGATATATATTTATATCTGCAATTTAAGGTCAAATTTAACACTAAACACTTGATCAGATTAAAAACTCTGTAGATATCTTAATGTTGATCAAAATTTTATATAATCATTCAATTCTTCCTAATATTGGGTGATAATGAAAAATCAGAAAATATATACCCACTAAAAATATTTTTTGAAATCATAGATTTTTTTTCGAAAAAGAAAAAAATTTGATGTTGCTACAATAACTTTCACTTTTTAGTTACTTATCAGGAACGTCCATTGTTGTAATAAAAAAATTTCTATGAAAGACTAAAGAATTTTGGTAATTTATTAATTTATATATAGCCCACATGACAATAATTCTTTTATTCGAATCCATAGTAAATATCAAAATTAGAAAATTATAAAGTTCATTAATATGTGTACAATATTATAATAAGAAAATGTTTGCCATGACAGACTTCTGGTTGGCTAGTAAGTGTCGCTCTGAATGGGATCATAATGACATTGCAAACATATACTGCGAACAGAGTTTGACATTTATTTCTAAAGTGGAGGTTAGATTAACTAAATAAAAAAAAAAGAAAAATATATGGGAGAACTCGTTATAAAAAAAATTAATCGGTATCTTGGCCATCATTACGAAGAAAAATTAACAAAAGTCACAATAAAAACCTATCAAATTTTGTTCATATTCATCCAACAAAATGGTTCGTATATTTTTAGATACAGAATTATGTTTGTCCTCTTTATTATTATTATTATTATTATTTTCTCTTTTCGTGTTCTATCTATTTCGTTTCAAATGATCTGGTCGAGAAGCTGCTGAAAAAATCGTTCTTAGTAAATCCAGGGATCTTCAGGCTGATTCACTACAAATTTTAATATCCTCTTAGAGCTCTAGAACTATAAATTTTTCAACTTTCATTCTTCTCCACTGTGGGGCTCCAGAGATATAAGCCACACACAAACAGATTCACAGATGCACGTTAAAATATTTATTATATTTTTGAGTCCTTTTGATTTAGTTATAATCTCTCTTCCCACTATTATTATATCGTATAATATTGCGGGAATAAAAAAAACGAAAATTTTTTAAATAAATATCAAATAAAAACAAAAAAAGTAACTAAATCTCTTATTCATTCACTTTCAGAGTACCGATATTAATTTTAATTTATCCATAAATGAGGATTTTATTTTCTCTTTCTTTCCCTCTTTAGTTAGACTTTTCGCCATCGTCAGTATTTCCTTTCTTTACTTTTTTTTTTGGGGAGGGGGATTTCTACCGACTCCTTCTTTAAGAAGGGGAGAGGGGGGATGGAGGTGGAGAGATGGCGATCATCATCTGAACTTTATCGACGGCAACACGGAATAAAATAGATGAGCCGACACCTTCACCTTCGTCTCTCTTCATCCAAGATGATTTTGGTCTCCTGAGAGAAGGAGAGAGTCACTCCCGCACACACCCATCAGGTGCCAAATTCTAACCGATATTTCATCATCATCATCATCATCATCATCATCATCATCCTACTCAAACTTATCTCTCACTTTTCTTATATTCTATTTTTTTTTTTCAGACATTTCAACTCGGAATATTTCTTTATTTAAAATAGAAAATATTTTTTGAGTTCGCGGTTATATAAATATTAGAATAGTTGCAAGACTCGTACTCAAAAATATACCCATAATAACTTCAAAAGAATTTTTCATTAATTGTCTAATTCAAAGATCTCCCTTAAATTAAATAGTCAACTCAATAAATTTTATATATTATAAAAAATAGACAACGAATTTGCAACACTTTTTAGCCATCTCTAGATAAATCCTCTGGGAATATAATCTGCAATCCTATCAAGTATGCAAGTCATGTTGAATTTTAGATTATGTTGTTTGGATAAATAAATATCTTTACAATAATTGAATTTAAAAAAAAGAGGCAAAGGGATTAAATAAAATTCCAAAGAGTTTCCTCTCCATCATGATGTATGTTTATTTTCTTATACCCAAATTTTTTTTTTTTTTTAAATAAATTGGTCCAGCGCAAATTATGGATAAATATTGGGGATTTTTTTTCACCGCTCCCAGTGAATCGATTCGCTTCAAGTTTTAATATCTTCTTAGGCCCTTCTAGGACTATAAAATTGTTAAACACATCCTTTTCCGATAGAGGTATAAGCCAGAATAAAAGTACGCACACATATATGAACATTAAGATTTTTGTTGTCCTTTTGACATGAAACGTAAAGATATTTTAAAAAATTAGAGAGTTAAATTTTACAGACAGACATGTCTGTTAAGTAAGAATTATCATTTATTTAGTACAAAACTTCTTGGCTGCATCCTCACAATCCAACAATTATTCATTGTTAGAAGTTTTTAGTTAAAAAAAATAGTCTAGTGTGCCGATTTGAACTGGGGAGCGGGAGAGGTACCCCCTTCTCTGTCTTGACAACTCCCCTGTTTTAAAGATCCAATGAATTGAAAAGTAAACATTAAAATGATTTGATTTGAATTATAAGGAATCGAAAATGGACAGAGTGGCAGAATTTTATTATGGTTTACAAAAATATGGAAAAGACACATTGACTGACTGTTTGTTTATGTTTGAGTTAGAATATAAATAAAAAAAAAGAGAAGAAAAAAGTAAAAGAATCTAAAAAAAGAGATGAAACTGAATCTATTGTCGAACACTTCTTGATAGAATGTTAACGAAGTCGATTGGCGATAAGAGTTGAAAGTGTTTGTATGTTTGTGTGCGTGCGTGAGACGACGGCACCTGGAGCTAATCAAGACCCTCGGGAACACCCTGCGCAGCCCACGGGATCTGGCCCCTGCAGGTGATTGATGGCCTTCTGTCTGCTCGGCTAAGTGCGATGCTGAGTGCAGGCAAGCAGAGAGAAGGGAGGGGCTGGAGCGAAAGGGTAAGGGCAGGGTGTCTAGTTCCTGTGTAATTGGACTATTTAAATGTTCATCTCAATCGACAGCGAATCAATCATACAAAAGGGTTAAAAGGTTAGCGGATGAGCGAGGGAAAGATCAATTTTAGAACTTTGGAAACTAAAAATTTAATTAAATAAAATTTCTCTTTAATGGAGATTTACAGCTCATTTGAAGGGAGAGAGTGAGAGAGAAGAGAGACGATTACATTCACTCTGTGTCCTTAGACCCCCTTGACTGATTTTTTTCGTTCATACCTCAACCGAAAGCTTATTTTAGGTAGAGGTCCCTAAAAATGAGTAAAATTTACTTTTTAAAAATTTCGATTATTTGTTGTTAAATAATTCAATTTAACTTCAGCAAAAACGCACCTGAGACACAGTACAGTACGTCCTTTTATAACTAATGTAAATTAATAGAGCAGCGTAAATTGGCAATCCGCTGTACAGCGCACTTTCGTTGGTAATGCTAAGCGCTATAACAAGCATGCGAGGTGACACGCTCAGGACGTTATGTCCATATAATATGTTAATGTAATTTAGGATAGGAGTTTCGGGGGGGGAGTGTTCAGTCTGGTTCTTCGGGCCATCCGTCCGAGGTTCGACGCTGTCAACAAACATCTTGGTGACTATTTCTCTTATCTCCTGCCAGCTCGCCGGCGACACGCTCTTTTGTAATCAATGGAAATCAGTAGGAGAGCCTAAAATCATAGACTATAGAGCGTGTCACATCACACTCCTCAAAAGCATCTAAATATGCGCCCTTCTTTACAAAAGAGCGTGCCGTGGTGTGTTGCCCCACTCTCCATTTGGGCCTAGCCTAAGAATAGAGAGAGAGGAATTGTATAACTTTGCCATGATGATTTGCTTCATGATCTATATCTTCTCAAAAGTATCTTAAAGCTCGGGACCGCCTAAGGCGGGCCCGGCGGCTCAATTACATGAATCAAAGAAATTAAGTTAAATTAATTTGGAATTATTAATATTTATTTATTTTATTATTTTAAAGTTGTTTTCGGCATCCGACGGCATTTATACTCAATAATTATTTATTTATATTAATTGGTAGCCAATAATTTGAATAAATTTTTGTCACTCAGGATGGGAAGCGAATCACTGACTTTCGTTGAGTCGAGACGTCTCTCTGCACCAAAGGACAGTTCATTGGTTATTATTATTAATTTATTAATATTTTATTATAAAAATTATTATTATGGAAAAAAAATTATTATTTTAATTTAAATTTAAATAAAATTATTTGAAAAATTTTATCGGAATAAATTCCACCGATAGCTCCCACCTTTAAATTTTATACAACTCTCATTCATTTTTGACAGATGACAGACAAAATTAACCAAAAACTAACCCCAAACGAAAAATCTTAAATAAAAACAAACACGAGGCTTAAGAAATGAAAACAAACAGACGCCATATTGGAAAAATTTCAAACATTTGCCCCTTTAAAATAAAAATTAATAATATTTAAATAATTGAATGAGAACGAGTGAAACCGAGTAGAACCGACAGGAAATTATATTTGTATATACTAGGTATATTATAGTAGGGATATGATTTTTAGTATTTCAAAAACGACCCGACTATTGCTATTACCGTTGCAAAAGGCTGTGTTCGGTATCGCAGAAACTTACTTTTTTTTCATTTAAAAAATAAATTCCTGGGAGAAACTAATTAATATTTTCAAGAAATTTCTGCCAAACTCAATCGC
>JAAAKE020000056.1:0-11426 GCA_010014785.2 Anisolabis maritima
TAGAATACTAGACACTTCAACGGACTGAAGTTAGCTATATATTAGACTGCTTGAAGTTTCGTGACGACAAAAACCGAACGGACTTTTTGGCCAACCCAATAAATATGTATCGTTCTATATTTCTATTAATAATAAGTAGGCTTTCTTCAAAATAATAAATTTGTTAACCAATTGGAATTGGCTAGCCAGCGACAAAAGTGGTAGAATATGGCATGAGAAGAAATCATGCAGCAAGTAAAAAGGCAAGTGTGGTTGTGCGCGTCACGACGCTTGAAGAAAACGCCACAGAAATCCAGCCGATCCTTCGCGCGCCTGCTCTTGTAATGCATCAGCCATCTCAAATAAATGTCGCGGCAAATTAACGCCAGTGTGGCCGATCTAATCTATTAATAATTAAAATACAGTACATGATCCATTCATATTTAGAGCATTATACAAAAACCTAGCGTTAAAGACCTGCAACCAAAGCCTAGCATGCCTTTTGATGAGAGAGATCGTTGTAAACAGATTTTTAAAATCTCACTAATTAATTAATAAATGTTATAAACAACATTATTTAAAATGAAAAAATAGCATCATAATATTATTATGATAGGCGAATTGATTAATTTATAAAATGAGAATTCTTATTAGTTTTAATATCCTGATAATTGATTATTCAAATCTATGACGTCTACATATTGGAGAAATTATATTAAAATAGAAAGAACAATACCTATTCTTTCTAAAATTTCTTCCATTTATTTAAAGTAGGCCTATAAAAAGGAATTTGTTTTTACCTTTTTTGGATTTTTGTAATTTTATAAATGAAAAAAGAAATACTTTTATTTCCTTAGCCCTGATAAATAAATTTTAAAAAAAGGTAAAATTGGGAGTACTTTGTTTCATTAACATAGTTCTTTTTCGTTCTATCTTTTCTGTCATTATTGTGAACGTTTTTTTTCACAATTTTAATGATAAACAACAAATAGTCATGTCGTAATCACTTGTTTTGCCAATCTGCCTATCTCACCCTCCCGGAAAACTAATTGGGTCCTATGTTTTTGTTCTCACTTTCGAAAAATTACGCAAAGACGTCTATAGACTATAGACTATATGAGGCTGTCAAACTGATAAGATGTTTCAATTGCAATGCTTTTAAATAAAAATTGAAATGGAAAATAAGAGAAGATCAAATGAGATGAGTTACCTTATTACATGAGGTGATACAATCGCCGATATAGTCGAGATCATCGAGCAGGTTATCTGGCAGGTCCATATCAGCGATTCCCTCCTCTGAGATACAGGTGAGCTCAGGCTTATCAGCACCGAGAAGAAGACCAGCACCGCCACCGTTGGCAGCCAAATGATCAGTCCCAGCAGCAACAGCGGGGCCGGCGCCTGCGCCCAGCCCGAAGGCCTGTGCAGCTCCGCCACCAGGCAAGGCTGCCAATTCAGCAGGACCGAGCACAAGTGCTCCAGCTAGAGCACCCGCTGCATCCACATCAGGCGGTTCGTGACTGAATGAAAGTCTTCGACGTTGCGGACATGTCTCTGACGTACACACGTGCCGTGTGCCGTTGGCACGAGTGTGTTTGTGCCGAGATAGATTGTGCCGGTGCAAGTCGATGAGGAACAATGCTAAGCTACCAACCAGCACGCACGTCGAACTGAAGTAATAACCCGCCTTGCCGCCGCATCCCATATTGATATATCCTGCAAAATCATTTTCATTCACTCAGGTTCAGAAAGAACTAGGAAAAATAAAAAAAATCGATTTTCTTAAAAATATTCTCGGACATAAGGGTTGATTTCAGTCTTTGGCGAAAAAGCGAAGATCCTTATAACACTTTGCATTCCAAAGAAATTTTTCCCTTAAAACACCTTCTATAGAGATGCTATTCATTTCAATTGGCTCTAATGCAAAAGATTCAAACAAATAATATTTGGGGTCAACAATCGATATTAATTTGTATGGATACATATTATACTTGCTTGTTATACACATAGATAACTAAAACAATACGCTGTTATGGAGCTCAAGCTCAAAATTTGACTATAAAATATAATATAAAATAAAATAATTTCAATAGTTTAAAAAAATCTGAGAAAAGACTAAGAGATGACTAAGAACATGAATAATAAATTTTATTTGACGTTTTCTTTGCTTTGAGAAATAAAAGAAAAAACTCATATAAATAGAACAAAGCACAAAAAAGAAACCATCATATCGGTCTCTCAGCCCGATTGACAGAATATATTCTTTTATACCTTCTAAAATATATGATCATTTCATTTAAGACTCCGTCCCCTGTAACAGCTATACCGCTCGACTACCGCCAACAACAAAATGATCGGCAGCAACGCTTGGTGACATAACAGTGACATGCAATATGTTGTGCTCCCTGTCTCTAACTCTTTACCTCCCCTAAACATTTGATTGCTTTCATTTAAAATCTACTCTACCTTGAAACTTGCTAATCTAACCTCAATAAAAGCGTGGTAAAGTGAAGAGACGCTTGATGGACCACTTCTATTAGTAAAGGGTCTCTCTACTAGCTTAATCGCTCTCTTTGACAGCTTCACTTTATTTATCTTTCTTTCTCAATTATTTAATTACTCTCTCTCTGGCTGTTTAATTACGAACAATCCTCTGTAGATCAAAAACCTAGCCTAACGTCTTCTCTATAGGAAGCAGAGCACCATTCATTCCCTCATTAGGGCTGGTCGCTCGCGAATGACGTCACACCCACTTGGGTGCCCTTCCACATTATTCAACCTGTTCTCTCTCTCTCTCTCATTTAATCTGATGTAATTTCAACTTCAGCACGTCATTTTAAAATTTTATCCTATTTATCACAGCTTAATTCAATAATGCAAGGAACATTTTATACTCTATTCATATCCTGTTATATGTCATAGAGAAAAGAGGAGAGAAAATAAGAGAGAGTGTTAAAAAAGGAAATTAAGGCTTTTTATCTATTTTAAAATACATTTCTAAATTAAATTTTTTTTACACGCATTTTATTAATATGTATTTACTCATCATGTTCATTTTTAAGGTTTAAATTTTATATGCAGACATTTTTCATTATGGTTATAATATAATATACAATGGCAATAAGTAGAAGGAGGGACAGGGGGGGGGACAAAAGATAAAAAAGTTTAAATTAATTTATAGAATAATAAATAAGTGAATGCAAAAACATATCTGGCGTGGCTGCCGCATATCACACAACTTTCATTACCTCAGGTAAAGAGAAAGTTGTGTGAGGTGCTGCCAGACCAGATTTTTGCGTCAGGCCCACTTTAGTAGCCGGCTTCCTATTTTATGTTAGCTTTTATTTTTAGAGATTTTTCATTTGTGAGGGTTAATCAATTATAAAAATTATAAAAAAAATTATTTAAATTGGCAATTAAATCTTATCTTATTATCAAACATATGTATCCCCCCTGAGCGAGAAAATTTTATTTACCTACCGATTGGTAGCCAATATAAAAACGTATGTATTACATACCGTATGATATGGACACCCATCCGTATGGAGCTATGCACCTACCCTTGTCTGTCTGTGCAAAGTAAAAAATAATTTTGACTAGGTTTGAAGCTCTTAAATATTTTCATTGATCGGTCGTGTCAAAAAATACTGAAAAAATATCCAAAGTTTTAAAAGAATTATTTAATATTTTCCAGTGCTATTTAAAATAAAAGTACATGTACCTAGGCAAATATATCGCATTTAATTTAATAATTTAATAGAAAAAGGTTTGAAATAAATGAAACAAGAATACAGTTCTTTGAACTCAATTATAAGTGCAAAAAAGTTATATTTTCATTGTACTACCGAACTTCAGTTACTAACGAAAACAAATCCTCCCAATAATTTTATTTCATTATACTACTCGTACTAAACTCTCTAATATTGCCAGTTTAAATTATTATCCGTTTTTCTATAAGCATTCTATTTAATAAAGAATAGCCAGGTAAAGAATAAAAGAAAAGTGAAATAAATAAAAAAATAAAAATGAATTCATTTGCATCAAATTGATAAACAATAGAGAAACCACCTCACATAAATTGGACGTATTATACTCTCTCTCTTTTTTTCTTCTTTTATTCCCATTGGTGAGTTTAATTACTGAAAATACAAATTGGAAAATAATAAACAAATGGAGCGAGAGAATGTCTTAATTTAGAAAAGTTGAAACGTTTTATTTCCCTCTTTCTCTTTCTAATCCCTTTCTTCTACCTCCCCTTTTTATCGTAACTTGAGAAGCAATAAAAGGTAAGTAATTGATTAAACTTGTTACAAAGTTTGTTTGCCTTTTAACCGTTATTTTATTTTCAAATTTTGTTACTCGAGTTTAAAGAGGGAGAGAGAGAGAATAGGTTCTTTCTTCTTCTTCTTCTTCCAATCGTCCAGTTCTCGATAAATTGTGTGATGGAATGCAATTGAATAAGAAAAAGAATTGTTTTATTCAATGGAACTTTAACAAGTACTCGAGTTCTTAAATAGTGCCCCTGAGGCAACACACAAAAAGAAAAGCAACGAAACGAACAAAGCTCAAAAATAAACTCGCCTCTTTTCTTTAAGTGCGAATCGGGACGGAATCGAATCCATTTTAGAGATTATTAACAACACCCCTTGCTTGATCCTTCCCCTTCAGTCTCTCATTTGCCATGAGTTGAAAAAATTGTAATAAATTTCAGAAGAATAAATAACACCGTAGGCTTAAATATGGAATTTTTTAAAATAATACAAATTGCTCTACAAATCGACAATTTCCTTTAAATAAACTATTTCAGTTCATTTTTTGATCTTTAGTGTTTTCAAAAGCAAAAAACATTTTGTTTCATTAAAAAAAAATAATTTTTTTCAACTTGGAAATCATAAATTTTTGACTCTACAATTATTTTTCTGCTCCGATGGAATTCACAATTTTTTTTTTTTTTTTATTAAAAATACGTATATAAAATAATAACAATAATAATAACGAGAAGATAGAAGTCGAAAAAGTGAAGGACCATTAAAAATGAATGAGAGGAATTTATATTTTAGTTATAAAACTAAATGAATATAAAAATAAGTAACGTTAATGAAATAAAAGGTTTGGAAAAAAAAGAGTGTCGGTTGGTAGGAATTATTATTTTTGAAAAATAATTAAATATAAAAAAAATATTTGGTATAATGAAGGAAAATATTCTAGATACGCTAGTTCTCAGTTCCGCATTTGCGAAAAAATTAAAAGAAAAAAGTAAAAAATAAATAAAACTAATAAATTATTTCAGAAGATATGATAAAAATTCGAATAATTCATCATACTTAAGAGTGATTCATTCATCAGAAATGTAGCATTAACTCTTTAAAAAAAGACGTATTGATTAATTGGGGAGGATGGCGGACAGAAGGACAAATTTCTCGGATAAAATCCATAAGCCTAAAGGTTTATTGGTCTAAATACATTTGGTATTTCATCAAGATCTACAATAAAATTTAGGTGGAAGCGTTTTGAGTTGGTGCTTTAAAATTCTCCCTCTGACTACCATGCATTAAATAAATGAAAAGTATTTTTCTCTCGTGATAGTTCTAGTCAGTATTTCCCATCTTGTTTTAAATTATCGTTATTATTGTTAATTAAAACTAACTTATTGTGGTACAAATTAATTTGTTTTTATATAAAATTTGCATTCAGAAACTTTATCAATTTGGTCACTTTACTATTAGTTTTAGCCTACCGGAAATTGGTACCCCGATGGCGATAGGGATGGCTTGTGAACATTGCACAAATCCCCAAGTCCTGGCGAAGTTCCTCGCCCTCACCCTCTCGTAGGTGTACATTTTGAGAGAGTAGTGGTAGCCACCGCAGAAGATTCCGTAGATCCATGCAAACATCACGTAGCCATGGTAGTTACCTTGTAGAGCTGTCAGAGCCAGGATCGACAACCCACACATGAACACGGCAGCCTGCAGCAGAGGACACAACCAGAATTTATTTAGATATATGTAACTACACAATTCATGTCACTCATTAATTGTCCCTGAAAAAAGAGATTAATTTCGCAGTGGCAAAATATGTCGCCACTAACCGCAAATGACTATTTTCATCCGAACATTTAGCTCTCGGCATGTGAGGATCTATATACTTTTTAAACATTTCAACTATAGGCTTTTTGTTAACGATATTATTATCATTTTTAAATTATTTTTGACATTTAGACTCCAAACATATTTATTGAAATTAGCCAGATATAATATAAATGAAGGTTGGAACCAAAAAATATTGAGTCTCCGGATGCCTAATGAATATTAAAATATTTCGGGTAAAATTGATTATCCCCTCATCACTCATGGATTTATTATAAATTGCCCAGAGTTATTTGTTATTGAAAGGGCTCAATGCATGTATATGAGATGGATTGTTAATATGTGTGAACGATGTCGACGCAATGTTCCCATTGAGGTTTTTTGTAAGAATGATGAGAAATTTAACCCGAAACGTCTCAATATCCGGAGGCTTTATATTTTTGGCTGCTCCTGCCATGCATCCGTCTCAATAAGAATTACAGCCAACAACATCGATCATATAATTTAAATAATTTTATCGCTTCGGACCGGAAGCGAAACACTGACTCTTTGAACGTGAAGCAAGATCTTTACCTCTCCTCTCAGAAGAGGAACCAGCCATTTTTATTTAAACCAATTGCTATTAAAAAATGTAAACCCCATCTCTCAGCGCTTAAGATTATCAAGAGTAACAATCCTTTAAGGAGATGAGAGCTCATTTTCCTGATCTTTTTATAATTAAAAGAATCATAAAATTGCTAGTAACCTTATCCCTCTCAAAAACTAGAAAGGCCAAAAGGTGCTGTTGTCATCACCCCCAACCAATCACAATACTTCCAACCTTATTTTTAATTATTTAGGCTCCACTCTAGATAGATTGAACAAAGTCTTTTTTAAGGAATCGAATAGTCTAGTTTCAAAATTAATAGAAGCAAAGAAGAATCGATAAAATGAAAAAAAACTTATTCAATTTTCAATTGAAAAAGAAATTAACAAATGATAAGACTTTTTGAATTGCGTATTGTTAATTTGCTCTTTACCCTTTAAGGATGGATGAAAAATCATCATTTGCAATGTATAGTATGTAATTTTGAACTTAGGCAGCAGCTATGGTCTCTCATTGAAAGGAAGAGAGCAGGCAGGCAATATTGTCTCTTAATAGGAAGAGCCTCCCACTTTCAAAGGAATATACAAAGTACTAGTCGGCTCTATTCATCTCTTCCCCAAACACAAAGATCCCAACGCAATATGGGCCCTTTGTTCAAAAGGGGAGACAAGAACAAGATACTCCTTTAGATAGATTATTCTATTAAATAAACCTAATAGAGCGAGATATTTGTATATTTAAGATCAAGATAATTGATCCATTTGGATGATTTGAAATAAGAAGAGTTTACAATCTATTTACATATTCAAAAAAAAAATTCGGAAGTGGCCTCCGCCCGACTTTCTAAAGTAAAATGCCACTTCCGGTTACAATAAATAACCCAAAAGTTGATAGAGCTCTATAATTTTGCATATGCACATATGTAAAATTTGGTTGATCTACATTAAAACGTGCTTGGGTTATTGTGTTAACGAGCATACACATTCGGACTCAGACAATTCGAAAATGGTATTTTCATGCAGATCCTAAACGCAAGATCTCGAGATTTTTTGGACGATTACAATTCTTCCCCTAAACTACGAAAAAGAGCAAGTAAACAAGGCAAAAATATTCATTAATTTATTAAATATCTTACTTGCTCAAATCTAAACGATGAGTTATTTTTTTTTTTTTATTTTGCTTAGATATGTTAAAAACATTTTAAAATGACATTAGTAATTGGAATGATACTCTGATAAATGTTTTTATTTTATTATTTTTTTTAAGTAGTATTTTATTATTTTAAGTCTATTAAATAATGTCTTTTAGTTTATACATTTCAAATATTGTTTCGAAGAGGGGTCCGTGTTGTCAAAGGGTTCCACGATACAAAAAAGTTTAAGATCCCCTGGTCTAGGCATATTTGCAGTCAATATATCTAAATACTAATTCATAAAAAATTAGACTAGCAGCTATTACCCCACCCCAAGAAAATCTATCGAAAGTTTCTGTTCTAAATAAATACCCGCTTACTAAAAAGTTTTTAAAACGTGTCCATCCAGAGATTGCCTTTGATTTTATAAATCTCTCTGGCATCCTGACAGGTGTAGAATGAACGGATTTGTATCATATTTAAGCCTAAATTTCAAAAGTAAATTTAATCAACTTTTGATATAGATATGTTTATTATTAATGAGAAACTTCCATTTAACATGGAACCGTAACTGTCAATTTTTTATTCGAGATATTTATGTCTGAGGGTCTGGGTCGGTCAGTTATGTGTTGTTCACAGCTGTTTATTTTTAATATTAATACCTATTTACAACTTAAATTATTTTAAGAGAAAAAGAAACGGTTCCTAAAATTAAAAAAATCCTTTTATTATAGAAGGTTCTGTATCCATTAATTTAATTTAATTTAGATTTTTAATTAATAATAGGCTTGTATCCTTTTGCCTTTTTTTAAGATACCTTCGGCATCTCTTGAAACGATACACATTTATTTTAATTACAATGCAAATTATCCAGACATATTTATATCAATTGGTATGCAATTGATTCAAATAAATTTTCAACGAATTGCCTGGGATCCGAACCTACAACCCTTGACTTTTAAGTTGTCACTATCTCTAAAGAGTTGGGGGCTCCTTTTGCCTTTTTTATAGTCTTTTCTGAGAACTTATAGATATTAAACGATATATAATATTATTTACAATACAGTTATCCAGATATATTTATTTATACCAAATGGTATCTAATTGATTTAAATAAATTTCTTTCGCACTGCCTGGGATCCGAACTCACACCCCTTGGCTTTGAAGGTTATCAATCTTGACAATGCCAGTATCTCTAACCTATAGGCCGGAATAAGGGCCCTTTTGTTTTTATTTTTTTTAATCTTAAGTCTCTCGGCATTTGAGGCCATATAGACTTTTAAACCATTATCACTTTATTCTTTACTATACTTGTTATCCAGGCATATTTATTTAAATCAATTGGTATCCAATTGCTTTAAACCTTTTGTTTTTAATTTTTAATTTTATTTTTTAACAATAAATTTGTAATAATGGCGCGTGTTATAGGGTTGATGCATTGTTGTGCCAACCCTTCCCCTTAGAAGCCTGTGGGTCCCCTCCCCTTTCCCTTGGTCTCGGAACCACTCCCACCTCTCCCTTCGAGAGCAGCGCAGGCACCTAGCCCACTCTCCCACTCCTCTCCTCAGATGAGTTGGACGCCTGACGCTGTTCGGCTACACTTCAAGCGAAGGCTACACTTCTTAAAAAGTCTCAAAATTGCCAGGTAATTTGATTGAGATAGCATTTTTTATTTGTTTGATTTTAAAGAAGATAAATTTCTGGATCATATGGTTAAGGAAATTTGTATATTAAATCCAGCAATAATTTTCCAATTCTTTTTTAGACTTTTATCACTCTTTAAAACATTTAACGATATTTCTGACGTCATTAATTATTGTTATAAAATATTCTTATTTCTCTATATTTTTAGGATTCAGAGGCCATTTTGACTATTATACAATATTATTATATACTGAAAAATTTGTAAGGATGATTTTCGCTCTATAATATTAAAAATATTCTCGTCGTTTCCGATGATCTTATATTCTTTGAAAAGATTCTTTCATTTTTTCGTGTCTTTCCTCAGATAATAAATTATTGTTTATTTTCATTTGACGATAACCATTATGCGTTTGTATTATTTTAAATTATCGCACAAGACGAAAAGCGATCCAATGATCTTCGAATCATCTTGCTTATCCAAGGGGCGTATATTATACATGTACATTTTTACAAATAAAATTTTCTGTTTATTTTACTTTAATCATTTTCCATCTTAAAATAGTGGCCTTCAATTTAATTATTTAAAGTATTCTTTAGAAAATGTAAGAGAAATGGTTGTCATGGTAACAAAATATAAATATTTTTCGTCTTTTTGACATCTTAGCTCTATGGATTTTTAAATGATAGACAAATATCTATATTTATTACATGATATATGATACAATTATTTACATTAATTGGTATCCAATTGATTTAAATAAATTTTCATCGGACTGCTGGAATCCGAATCCACACCTCTTGGTTTCTAAGGTTATCAATATTAATATTGTCAATATCTTAAACCCCTCAGCCACGGGGGAGGGGGGGGGGCATAAATATTTTTAAATAAACAGAACAGGATTTGATTGATAATTAAATATTTTTTTAAATTTATTCTGTGGTGCCGAACCTAGTGAGTCACGCCGTCGCTAGATGGCGCTGACTAAACGATTTTCACAAACATGAATGAAATTTACAGACAATTGTATATAAGCTTTATTGTATCAAATGTATATAGTTAAGATTCATTAATAAACAATAATGAAAATCGTTTAGTCAGCGCCATCTAGCGACGGCGTGACTCACTAGGTTCGGCACCACAATTCTTTATGTCGTGGATGCTAATATACTTTCGGAAAGAAAAAATATGTCGACATAAAAAAATCTGGTGTGATAGCACATAATTTTACTTTCTCTTTCCTAAATAGGAAGAGAAAGTTATGTGACTTGCGATTAGTCTAGTCATGTTAATAATTTATATTTAATAAATATATAATAAGAGGGCTTAAAATTTAAAATCAATATTTTCATTCATAATAATGAAAACAACATTATCTTCTTATAAAGTATTTAGCTAGCAGGGTGAATAAAAAGGGAATTTTTTATTTCATTAATGCACACATTTAATTGATATAAAGAGGATTTATTCTAGATGTATTTAAAGAAACCTTTTCATAATATTTATATTTTTTCTCTTTGGCTCTTTCAAACTGACTGGTTTCATCTCGTTTGAGTTTGTTTACATTTTATCTCTAAATGAAATAATTATTGATGTTCTCATAAAATCTAAAGTTTCTCTTTGCAATATCTTTCCGTAGAGCCTATATTCTCTTAAAAATATCAATTTCTCTTATGAACACTTACGATTATAAAAAAAAATTCACAGATGAATTTTAATTCTAAATGTTATAATATATACCCAAATTAGAAAAAAAAAAAACATTTCTCACAATAATTTTTTATCATTAGATATTCAAGCTCTATATTTGTTTACTGGGTTTAGAAAGCCAGCTAGAAATAATTATCCCGGGGAATCAATATAAACAAAACCCTTTTACGTCCGACCATCTCTCTATTCCACTCTGAAAAGTCTCCTTTCCGTTGGCATTTTACAATGAAATTTTTTATTTAACAAGGGAATACTAATACTAGGATGGAAATATTTTTGTTTTTATTCCAA
>JAAAKE020000067.1:0-11426 GCA_010014785.2 Anisolabis maritima
GAAAAAAATTCAAAAAAAATAAGTTTAGCATTAATAATAAGAACCAGTTACAAAAAAAATTTCAAGGTCAAAAAAAAATTTTATTTTTCACCCCTGCCCCCCTTCCTTCTGACTCAATTGACTATGTACATCTGACTAACCGTCCTTGTCCTTAATTTATTAAATTAATTGGAAGCGAATTGAAATAAACTTTAATGCACCGGATATGAAGAGAACTACTGATTATGAAACAAGGGCAATGCGCAGAAATAAATATTGGTAGATTTTCTGTTATATAAACTATCAAATTTTACCAATTTGACTTGTCATGTCACATCTTGCACGAATTAACATCCTTATATTGTATAAACAATATTTTATATTTAGTCTTTTCGGCATCTGAGTCTATATTGACTTTAAACGATAGACAATACATACGATACATAAAAGGCATATTTATTTACACCAATTGGTATCCAATTGATGTAAATAAATTTTCAACGGACTGCCCGGGTTCCGAACCCACACCCCTTTTGAGATTATCAATAGTGAGAATGTCAGTATTTTAGTTTAGTTTAGTTAGTTTAAGCTCTCGGCCATGGGGGGGAGGGGGGGAGATATTTAAGGTTAAAGGAATAGAAAAGTACAATCTGAAAAAAATATATCCCAAAGAAGGCTTGAAAATATCTAAAAACATTTCCATAATAAAAATTAAATACAATTTTTATAACATTTAATGAATTCTTAAAATAACATGGAATTTAATCCCAAAGCTAATAAATAAAAATATGAATACAGACAGCCATGGAATAGAATTATATATTCGTATATTAACAATATCTTAAGCGTATATGTGCCTACAGTACTTCTATACACTGAATTAAAAAGACATTCATTTATATTATATATACAAAATGAAGAAATTATTAAAGATAAATTATTGATACTTCAAAGCAACAGTGCAATATCTGTTAAAAAGTTTTATTTCATTTTAGTGTAGTGGAATCTCAATTTACGATAAAGGTGAGGATTTCGAAATTTTTGTGTAGATTAGAGTTAACAGAATTTCGATTGGCGACATGATATTAATACAAGCCTTCAGCCATTCAGCGAGCTTTGTTGATCTGTCATTTGCTCTGATTGACTGCGGCAAAGTTCTGTTTAATGGTAAAGAAGTCATTGTAGGGAGGTCAAGCGCATCCGCAATTCTAGCTCGTAAACCGAAGCAAGTGTTACCTTCTATATCGATGTTCGATTTCGTTGAAAAATTGAGATTTAAAAAAAAATAAATAAAAATCTTATTTTTACTGATATGTTACTTTTGCTTTGATGTATAGATATTTATACATATTCAAGAACAGGTCCGTGGGAGGATCTTCTCTTCCGGGTCAAAAAAGAAAAATATTTTTCCAAGTTTATTTAAATTTGAGGGCAAATTTAAATAAATTTTATCGCTTAGGAAGGGAAGCAAACCTTTGATTTCGTTATACACAAGCTATACAATTTTAAAATAATAATGCACTAAATTGTAGTTCCTTTCATCCTACTCCCTAATTCCACCGTCTTTTAATTATATCAGGATCTGTCCTTGTTCATATACATGTAAATATTTATTAATATATAATATATACATAAGTGAACACAATTAAGAGAATGATTTTTTTCTTATATTGATTATATTATTTTTTAGAGCAATGATTTAAAAGAGAAACATTCAAATTCAATAAATAAATAATATATTTTTTAATTCTAAATAAACAATAAATGAATATTATTAAATTGATAATTGAGAATTTTTTCTAATAAAATAATTTAATAAGAAGGAATATTTTTATTGGCCAATGCAAAATTTATACTTGGACTAAAAATAATTTTGAAAAGATATTTCTCCTGAATGTTCAGCATAGCAAAATATTTCGGTCTATTTTTTTACGAAGATAAGATCACAAATGTATCATTGAAAAATTTTTCTAAAAATTTTGAAAATTAAAAATAAAAATAAGAATTATTGTATAATAATTTTGTTTTTATAATAATATTGTATAATTTTGAAGAGGCCCTTTGCCTATAGTTAGAAATTATAATTTAGAATCATTGCTCTAAATAGATTAAATAATTTCTTTAAAAAATTTAACAATTAAAATAGTAAAATTAAGTCATTAAAAATAATAATCACATGTTTACCGGAAAATATAAATGAACGTACCACAAAAAGACCAAATTTCTGTTTTTTAAGATACTTGGTCCAAAGCATTCATTAAATGGAAGGAATTATAAAAAGGAATATTTTTTCATTTTTTTTTCACTTTTTAATTTTTTTAAAGATCTGAAACGAAAAGATATCAGTTTTTAAATTGATAAATAATTAATTAAAATATTATTTTTGTTGAAAATAAAATCTATACAAATTGCCTTTTTCCCAAAAGAAGCAAATAAACCATTTATCTACCCTTAGTCCTCTCATTCTATTGATTACTTTTTACTAAAAATAAAAAATGTTTTATCTTAAAAAATAAAATCAACAAGTAACATGCTCTCTAAATCCAAAGGCCATTTAGAGAGCTTAATGTTGTTTCTATGTTTACATAACTCCTGAGAATGTAAACAACGGCAAAGAAAAACTTTTTCTTTTTAGACGAGAGGGGGGTTATAAAAATATACAAAAAATGAGTGTATATTTTTACTAAAGATTTTATGCACAAACTTGAAACAACAACCTGTTTGACGAAAAATCTTTATTTTTATGAATTATTAAAATTTAATAATTATCTAAAACTATTTGCCGAACTGATATTCGTAAAGTTTTGAATATGTAGCAATTTTGAGGCAAAATCGAAACTTTAACAAAAGAGAAACTTCTATCGTCTTTTGAATGAGACAAAAGAAAAAAATGACAAATTGAACCAAAAATTGGACCTCTTTTCCCGAATCCAAATCATGGACACCATACTTAGAACAGTCTAAGGTTTCATTTTTCACTTCTGATTTCTTTTTAATTTTTTCAGAATGAAACCGATTCGGCTGCCGACTTGAAATTAAAATTTAAAATCGAAAGAAATACAGAATTTAAAGAAAAAATAATCAATTTAAAGAAAATAATTAAAAAGCTGGTAAAATTTAAAAAAAAAAGAAAAGAAAAGAAAAACTTTATAAAAAATAAATAGAAATTTTAAACTGCCTCTCTTCTTTCCCTTTAACTAAGGTGACCAATTATTTTTGTACAAAAGGAACATTACTCAAGGAATTTAATTGGATATGGAGAATGGGGAGAAAATGACTCCCCTCCATTTGACTTTATAATAATATAAAAATAAAAAGTAATTCTATTATTTTAAATAGATAATTTTTAATTCTTGAAATCATATTTTTCTTTTTAAAAGTGCTTGTTCTTACAATCACTTTAATTTTTACTTAATTTAGAGTATTTTGTAAGTAAATAAGGCTTTCATTCAAAGAAACTCTCTACAACTGTGCACAAACACTTTTGTTTCTCTCTATACCACTTTTTTGTTGTTTATAGGCAACTTTATAGACATGAAGGTTTAAAACGTTGCATACAATAATCTTTAAAGTTTTTATATTTTAAGAGAGTACAAAAGAATGCAAAGGAGTATTTATGAAGTACGCTTTTTAAATGGAGAGTGGTTCACCAAAAAAAGTTCAAAACTCCCTAAAGGAGATTGGTCACCTTACCTTTAAAGATAGCAAAATCAGTCGGTGATTACGGAACTTACTAACATTTATAAATAATCCTATTTGAGAGTACAATAAAAATAAATCATCAACTTTCTAGCAATGGGATTTTTATTTTATTTTATTGAGTTGGCAAATAAGAGAGTCCCTAATACGTATGTATTATTCATAAAAAAAATTCAGGTTCAAGTAAGAAAATGATTTTGATGATAAAATATTCCTGAAATTAAAAAAAAAAATAATGAATGCATGAAGTTATTCAAAAGTTATTAGAAGACCAAATGGAGATAAAAGCAAGTGCGAAGAGTAGAACTCCTCCTGAAGAAAGCCTAGCTGAAGATGATCTTTCAGGAATATATTTAGTCTTTTCGAGCAGCCAATGAAATTCACCCATCAGATAACGACTCTTGAGTATTTGCCCGACTTGTTTACGAATTTGGTTGTTATATTCGTTCAGCCATCGGATCTAGAAATAAGTATTATTAAATGATTGCAAATCAAATATTGATACAAACTAGTGTAAGAGAAAGTCAGGGGAAGTAAAGATAAAATTAAAAGTGGCAATTTATAAAAGGGTGCATGTACCTTAAAAAAGTATCCACCATTTTAAGGAAAAGAATATAATATACAGGAACCAGGATGATGTTATAGGAAAAAGCCAGAGGTCTCTTGGATCTCTGGCTCACTACTAGGAAATGTTTCTCAAAACTGAATATTGATGTTCCGCAAAAAAATTTGGAATAATAATAATAATAATAAATAATTCAAATGTAATCATACAGTTTTTGACAGACAAGTTTGTTTGTGTTTGGTTTGGCCATAAAATTATAAAAGAAAAATAATTAATTTTTTTTTATAATTATTGACAAGGAAAAATACAGAAATTTTATATTATCATATTATTCTATACATGGTACTTTAAATTTCCAAACAAATTCTTGTTTTTCAATTAATAATTTGATTGGAGAAAGAGACAAATATAAAATTTTATAATTTTGAATTTTTATGTTACTGACCTGTATGATAAAATTTAAGTGAAAAGTGTTCCACCACTCTAAAAAGATTGAGAATCACTGAACGACATATCTCTAGAATTAAACTTTTATCCAAATGGCTCTATACATTCCAATGAAAAAAATTAAATATATTTTAAATATAGATTATAAGAGTATGATTCAAATGAAAACCTTAATTATTTAGTATAAATCTAATGAGGAATACAGAACAATTATTCATATATATTATAGGTTTTGGAAGTAGTCCCCATAACGTGAAATACAGTATTCCACCGCTTCG
This sequence comes from Anisolabis maritima, assembly GCA_010014785.2. Classification (NCBI taxonomy): domain Eukaryota; kingdom Metazoa; phylum Arthropoda; class Insecta; order Dermaptera; family Anisolabididae; genus Anisolabis; species Anisolabis maritima. Next base: position 4,969 of record JAAAKE020000067.1, read on the forward strand.
GATGTATATAGAAGGCTCATGACAAGAATTCTTTTGGTTGTGACTATAGCCACTCGGGAATTACGGTTTTCACCTCTCTATCGCTACACCATGTATTTACAATTATCACCATCCTGAGCTTTCATCCTACGATGAATTTACAGTTAAAAACCTTTACAATTCAAAAAACATCACAGATCGATGCTCTAACGCGGTGCTTGTCGAAAATGGAGCGGCCATCTTTACATTTACGTCGCTTCCTTCTTCTGCAGCAACACGCTGTCACCTATTGGTCATTCCTTGAACCACAAGGATAAGTCTTCCCAACTACCAACTCATCAAATCAATTTTTTGGAATTTTATCTCTGGAAAATTATTTTTTCTGGGTTTACTATGCTGGCTTTATTATTTCCAGTAGCTCAAGAAATTAAAGGTCCAATGAAAGGCCTGAATCATGATTTAAAAAAACTAAAAATTGTTTTTTCAACCAATCGCATATCAATTCAACTTGAATCTAAAACTCAAGATTTCTTTAATAAATAAAATCGCAAACTACTAGAGGGCCTGGGTTCTTTTTTATTTAAGGAAAAAGAAAAATTATATTTTTTAAACAAAGAAATTATTAGTCTATAAATAATGTTTTTTTTTTTTTATAATTTTTTATCCTTTTCCAAAAATTCCATAGCGGCTATCTATTCTGGTACTTTATTAAAGAAGACTCACTTTGCTCTCTCTTCCTCGGGGCCCATGAAATGCTTAAAAATAGCAATAACACTTTTCTTAATCCGGTCAATGAATAATAAATCTAATTTTTTCCTAAATTCAGTGATTCATCCTAGTATTAAAAATTATTAATTAATAATCTTTAAAAAAAATTACAAAATATTTGTTTTAGTATCACCGCTTATTGGCTATAAAATTATTATCAACACCCACGAACGTGTTGATTCTTTTTCTTTCATCTTGACCCCAATTCTCATTTGTTTACATTTATTTCAGACACTTCTGCGCGAGAGAATTGAAATAGAGAAAAAAGACAGAAAATAAAGATGGAGGTAATCTTTTAAACGAAAAAATTTAGCTCCAAAATTTTTAGATAATTAATTTGATATGTCAATATTTGTTAGGGTTTTAGGAATCTATGTCATTCAGAGTGTTTATTTATCTAATAGAAATATTTATTTAAATAGATATTCTTTTAAAAAGAAAATTGAAAAAAAAATTTAATTTAAGAGTAGCCTATGTAGAACGCTAGCTGATAACCATCGATAAAATATATTGTATCTGAGTTAATGGCCTTAGCAGCCAAATAGACTGTAAAATTTTAAAAAATTAAAAGTTTATTGAAAAATATATATTTGCATATTTTCTAATAATAAAAAGTGCATATATTAAAATAAATTAGAAATGGATTGGTCATATAAGTCAAGTCTAGCAATCGATTATGAATGGGATCTAAATTTTAAGCTAACACTATCACGCAAATCCAAATGGTGAATCAGTAAATGCGATTAAGAAATGTTTGCAACGATTCTATTTAAATTTCAATTAAAATCAAATTTGGGAAACAGTGTTATAAGATAAAAAATTTATATGTTTGTACATTGGTGTGTAAAAAAAAATAAAAATTTTAAGTAACAATTTTTGGAGGAATTTTATTGAAATTTATTAAACTAATTAAAAATAAATCAAAATATCTTACTTAATATTAATCTTAAAAAGATTAATTTTATATTAAACAATTGATCCCTGTTTTCTCGACGACTGTGGGATAAATAGGACTGGTTATAAACAAAAAATACCCCATACTGACTCTGGGAATCGTTCAAGGTTATGCTAGATATAGAACACATGGACCAAGTAACAATGTGGTTTTTCCAAGGAAAATATACTAAAAATAACTTATAATGACCAATTCATATCTTATCAAAAGGAATTTAGAAGAGGAAAAGCTGCTGAGCTACGACCTGCAGAGTTATGAGAAAAAAGAAATAAATTAAATCCATTTTTTTTTTAATTTTGATTTTTATGTTTTTTTTATATGAAATGAAGAAGGTGGTCTTTAAAATTGTAATGATGTGTGGCCTAAAGGACCAAGATCTCGTCCCCTAAGAGTCAACAAAAACGAGGTATCGAAGGAAATAGATTCACAAAACAGAAATATATTGCACTTATTAGATGAGGAGCATAATCATTACATTTTCTTAGGCGAATAAAAATAAAAAATATTTCTTACCTCAGGTACTGTGAGAAGTTCAAATTTGATGAGTTTGGGCTCATAAGGCACGAGAGTGACAGTCTTAAAACCAAGGTAAGGTCCATCGAAGTCATACTGAAAATACAAAAACACAAATTATAAATTTAATCTGAAGTTTTATTCAGGAATTATTTAAATTTAAGTTTGAATATGCAATTATTAAAATTCCAAGATTCTTAAATTAATGCATCTTATAAAATTGTCGTCACCCTTATTCTTGCTCTTTCTGGTTTCAAACGATCATTGGCCATTATAGGCATTTTTGGATCTTAGATATCTAAAAAAATAAATGACAATAACAAACCCCCAATCCTAAAAAAATTCTCCAAATATATTCGTATATATTTCTTTATCTAATTAAAATATTCGATCCGAGTTAAATTTATTTTATAGTTTTTATAGAAAAAAATATATTCTACCTCACGGAATTTTTAGAAATTAGTTATTTATGTAAATTTTTTATTCTTTCATAGTGTAATAGTAATAGGTAGCTAAGTTTAGATTTAGTCTAAACTTCAACATCTCCCCCCCCCTCCCTCTATCTATATTTGAAAAGAACTTTCTTTGTCTTTAAAAATTCTTTATAATTTAACAATTTATAAACTAATAATAGAAAATTAATCTAATTTAACAAAATAAAAGAAAAATAAAAATAGAATATTTGAGTAAAACCAACCTTTGTATTCTGCTTTTCTACTAATAAAATATTTTCAAGTCGAACTCCAAAATGTTTATCATGATAATAGCCAGGTTCTGGAAAACATATTATTAAATCATGAGGAGAGAGAGAGAATACATAAGAATACATAAATTAAATATTTTGTTATTTACGAACAGAGATATGAAGGAAGATCTTAGCTTTATGAGTAATGAGTAAAAGACTACTTTCGGCCTATAATATTTAATTATACTGTATCTTGTTGCATTCCGAGGACTAAACGTCAGCCATCATCAGGACAAAGGTCTTTATTGTCTCTTTTAATTAATGTAAAATTCAAATGCTATGCATATATTTTACAATAAGACCCAATGAAAAACTGACACATGAGCCACCATCAGAGTGAATCACTGGAAGAGAGCAAGAAATTTAGACTATCCTGATGATGCATTTAGTCTCCTAATCGACAACAAGAAGTAATTAAATATTCAGGGGCGAATGTAGTCTTTTTTCATTTTCCATATTTTCTTTTTTTTTTATTGGAGAAGGCAGTTCTCCTTGGACTGAGATTAAACCGATAGAAGAAACAAATTTTCAAAATGTTAAAGATATTATGATTGGAAGATTTCCCAATTATCCGCCGATTTTTTTTTTTTTATTAAAATATAAAGAACACTAAAAAAATCAATATAAATGTATTTTTTAAACATCCGCTAAAATGCAATTTTCCTTCTCGAAGGAATTATGGATAAATATTTTTTAATGGTTAATTGTATATTTTATTATCATTTTATTTAATTGCTAATTTCTTATTATGTTATGGTTTAATACTAATAAATGATTATGATAGGCTTTCATTTAGATTCTATTAAATCCATCCTTAAGTTAGGCAACCATATTATCAGAGACGTATATGCGAAAGCAAATGTTTAGGCGTTTGATAAAATTTAAGTTTATGTGAAGTTTTAAATAAAATTGACTCTTGGTATTTGGAAAAGTTACGTTTGCAGAATCCCACAAATAACTCTAACCTTTAAATTAATTTTGCAAATGTTAATGTGACTACAAGTATCGCAGTACTTAAAACACTATTATTAAATTTTTTTTAATGGCTCCCATACTTTCACTAAAGCTAAATTGCAAAAAAAAAAAGGCCAAATTTAATGTTGAACTATGAAAAAATAAGAAAATCGGGTTACCTTCTATCTTACAATTTTCCGATTATATTATAATATTATTATATTAATATATCCAATTCTTTTGTAATATGAAAATAAAAAAAAATACAATAACAATTTTGATAATGAATGAAAATAGATTATTAATATATTAATGATTTTCTAAATTTTTTTTAAGAGTTTGAGACGAGGTTGTGATTTAATTTCTAGAAGAAGAGGAATGCAGCGAATGGAAAAATTATTTAATTTCGATCCTCCCTAAGGACAATTAAATAATAGCAGCACTTATATTATTAACATATAATTATTCTGAGATGGACACTCGAAATGTGGGCACTTAAAAAAGTTAAATAATTTTTGCATTTACTTAAAATGTTAAATGGATTTAAATTTGAATAAAACAAAAATCGGAGAAATGTAAGTTTAAATAATATAATAGTATTTATCCTCTGAATTTAAAAAGATATAGAAATTATTTTGAAATAAAAGAAAGCAATAAAACTCACCGTCAGAAAAGAATTGCCCGGGATTAAGAGTTTCTGAACCGGAAGAATGGATACATATTGGCGCTAAAAAAATTAAAATAGAATCAACTAGATATAGTTAAATAAAGTCTTTTTATGAAGAAAGATGAAAAAGCCTTACACTCATGCACGCTGTTGTAAGCTCCAATGCCATGACCCGTGCCATGTCGATAGTCGAGGCCAATTTGCCATAGAGGTCCTCTAGCCAAAGGTTCAAGTTGGGAAACCTTCAAATTTTCAGGGAAGACCAACATCGCTAATCGAATTTGCCCTTTAAGTACACGAGTATAGGCTTCTTTTTGGAAATCCGTAGGTTCCCCAAAATGAAGAGTCCGGGTTACATCCGTAGTACCCTCTGTCAATAAAATTATTTATTATATATATTAATAGTAAAATATAAAAATTTGAGCCCTATTCGTTTCAAAATATTCAAAAAACAAATTAGGATATTGAAATTTAAATCTAAACCTTTTCAAAGAATTACAAAATAAGTATATTAGAGACTACTTTACTATTTCTACTTGCGATAATGTTTACTAACGTTTCGGCCTCAAATTCTATCTTCTTCAAACTCGATATCTTTTGGTAAAATGTAAAGAGAGATTCACTATAACTATAAGTTAAGAGAAATTTCATAAATACTACATAAAATGAAGACAAGCAAAATGGATTGTATTCTAGTATTAAGTTAAAGCCATTTCGAAATCATTATCACGAAAAAGATCTGATAAAATTTTGACCTGAGAAAAGTTAAATCGAAGAGAGATTTCGGCTACTCCACTGAGTTCGGATTTTACAAAAAGGTCGCAAAACTTTCGAAGAGACTTGAATTTAAGAAGTATTTTTTTAAATATTTCTTTAATGAATTAAGGAAAATAAAATTTAAAAATATTATTGTTGAAGCTCTCAAATGAAAAATAGCATTCCTACCCATGTAATGTCCTCCAGAGTCCAAGACGAGAGTGGACGTGTTGGAAATCAATCGGTTTGTGAGATTTGTTGGGACATAATGAGGCAAAGCGCCATGCGATCCGTAGCCTACGATTGTTGCAAAGCTTAAGCCTCGATTATTGATTTGACTACGTCTTATTAAACTCAATTCGTTAGCCACATTCAGTTCAGTCCAATTGGTTTTGGGAAACTGCAATTAAATGAATTTAAAAAAAAAAAATATCAATAAAGAATAAAATAAATCATTTTTCATTAAAAATTATTCCTTTGTTGTTCATTATATTATTCCCTCCAAAAAGAATTTCATTTCATGAATAAAATTCTACGCCAACACATGTTCAAGCCCGGGCAAAGAGATTTTGGCGCACTCTCCACTCTTCAAGTATAAAAACCAAATGAAATTTAAAAATTCAAGAATTATGTTCGCAATTTAAACAAAAGGAAGCCCAAGAAAAGTGGCATAAAAAGTCCATGCAAATAATTAAAGGAAAGCGAGAAATCGCTTTGATTTACATCTTATCTTGCGCCCACTTCAGAGGATAGCCGTCTTAAAAAAAAGGCGAATTTTTTAGTTTTTTTAAAACGAACTTGAAACCTTTCTAAGGCGCCAAAATCACCGGGCCTGAACATATTTATGTATAAAATTTTTCGAATAATTTAGTCGCTATTAGAAGGTAATAGAGTAAAAAATTCTGCGTAATACCTATTTACTAAAATTGGGCCCTAAAAAAAATTAGAAGAACCATGTTTATAAATAATATAAATTATATAAATTATATAAAGATATTTTAAAAAGATATGACATCCGCAAATAATATTCTTAAATTTTTTTTTTTTTTTTTTTTTTTTTTTGAGGGAAAAGGCTTAAAAACCCTCAATCCTAACAAAAAAAATCATTCCCCGGTTGGTTA
>JAAAKE020000078.1:0-11426 GCA_010014785.2 Anisolabis maritima
AACAACCATCCCCCCCCCCCCCCCCCCCCCCGCGCTAAAAATTTTCCATTGTATATGCTGTCAGAGTATATTTCCTATTTATTTTTTTTTACCTTTGTACTGAAGAAAATTGGACTATATTATTTAGTATAAATAAATAAATAAATCAAAACCGACCTCAAAATATTTCATCATTTAAACTAAACATGATTAATTTTTTTCATTTGAATATTTTGTGCCCCTCCCGTGGCCGAGAGGTTAAAGATATTGACATTGACAATATTTATAATCTTACAAACAAAGTGGGGTTGGTTCGGATCCCTGTCAAACCGATGAAAATTTATTTAAATCATTTGGATTTAGTGTAAATAAATTTGGATAATTTGTATCGTAAATAAATATATTATATATCGTTTAATCTAGGAGAAAAAAATATTTTATTTTTGATCTGAAAACAATCCCTCTTTTTTTTGTTCTCTGAGGCCTTGTAGACTCCGATCTTATTTATTTAAATTTCTTGATAGCCAATAATATAATTTAAATAAATTTAATCGCCTCGGACAAAAAACGAAGCGCTTACCCTTGGACGTTATGTCGTTAAACTTGTGACTAGTAGAACTAGTCAATTCCAGCCTTCCTTTATCCGCATGACCTCCCGTGATTGGAATAATCTCCCTGCTACTATCTCTTCTAAAACTTATAATCTCCAATCTTCCAACTTCAACAGGCACCTTTTAAAGTCCCCACTCCCTGTACTTCCTGAAACTTATGCTTCCGATATCATTAAAAAAAAAAAAAAAAACATGAAGCCAGTTGCTCCAAGGGACAGTATATCCACATTTTGTTATTATTTTCATTGACTTTGTCAACATAAACCCAAAGAATATGGATTCGGATTTGTAAATGACTAAAATGTGTTTAAACCAATTGGTATAAATAAATAGGGATGGATAAAATTATTTTAAATAATATTCTATAATAATTTAATTTTTAAATTTATATAGCCTCAGATATGAAAAAATGAACATGTGGCAACATGACAACGGACACCTGTCAGATAATATAAGGAAAAATGTTTTTTGGTTTTCATTTGTTTTCTAAAAATCTTTTCAATTTTGTTTTCTAGTAAAAATGTGTGTCAAAAAAAAGTTGTCCTTTTCTGTATCTCGACCTTTCTTAATCTTTCTTTAACAATTGCCTTCAATCAGAAGAGCAAGCGTGAACATTACTTTTACTGCACCTACCTTATGAATTCAGCAATTGGATTTTCATGGTATAACCAGAAGTGAAACCACTTATTATTATGCAATTTCTTTCGTCGAGAGTGATATTTTGCTGTTGTGTAATAAAATATCATCATCAATCCTCCTGAGAGAGAAAAGTACGAAATTTTATAAGTTAATCCAATAAAGCAATTTTCTGACTCCGAAGAGAAGCGTTTAAAGAAAGGATGTTAAGATGCCATCCAAGATTTTTTGGAGAGATAACGGAGGTGGCATCCAATAACAATTGGTGATAGTTTGTTGAAAACATTGTGGCTGCAAAGACTTCCGCATCAGATACAAGCTCAGTCTTTGACGATAGTATTGAAAAATTGCTATGAAATACCATTTGGAAGATCAAAACATTCTTCGGGATACCAGCAAGACAACCCTCTGATTCCAAAACAACAAAAATTTTCTTCCGTGAATATAATTTGCAAGTTATGGATTGGCCAGCTGTACTCCATACTTCAAACCCATCGAAATATTGTGGGACCTTCTTGCAAGACGAATATATGCAAATGGTAAGCAATATAACAACATTGAAGAGATTCAGGTTCCCATTCATCAAGCCTGGAAGGGGATATCAGTAGAGACTTGTCACTAATTAAGACAATGCTCAAAAGACAGATGTAATTCAACGTAGTGGAAAAACATTAACTTTTAAACATCTTATTCCTTTTTATTTATGAGGAATTTGTTAATTTAAATAAAATCTAAGATGATTTTATCGCATCATACAATTAAATATTCTTAAATGTTATTATTAAAAATATTTCACGCGATATATGGATTTGTATTAGTTTTTAATTTACTTTTATTTGGTGTGATTTATATTTTTTAAAAATTCTTAGATTCTGAGATATAATGAAATTTGGAAGGATCATATGGTTTTGATCCGCACTGTATATATAGAGGTGTAGGGAGAAAAATTTAGAAGGGAAACTACAACTTCAACTATTTCATTTATTTGTTTTTTTAACATTTATTGTTATTTTTATAAAGAAGACAAATCTTTATACCCTCAGGTGCCACTCACTTCACTTTATTGATAAAGTGATTGGCAGCTGGGAGAAAAAATGTTTTTATTTCCCCGAATCCTTAAGAATATTCCTTTTGATAAGGCCCAAGTTTCATGGGCAGTTATAATTATTATATAAGAATAAAGATCTGTACAAAAATTTCTTCTTATGTGTAATTCCTAAAAAAATATTTTTAGTTTTATAATATAAAGTAAAATTCTTAGATGAGATATTCATTCCTTGGCTCCACCATTTAATGTCTTGAATGAAATCATTTTGACGTCTTTTACCAATGTTTGCATCTAAAATTTGGCAACAAAGTTTTCGGTTGGCTCGTCAAAAGCGTTTGTGCATCTCGCGCAATTGGAGCGTGATGGCCACCTCAAGTCTCGCGGCGTTTAATTATAGGCCTACGGCCTTATGGCCCATACAGCTTCAGCTTGGACTTGTTGTCCCATATATCCTCCCTCAAATCAATTGTGTGTGTGTGTGTGTAGGATGCCACTTCTTTCCCTTCCGAAACATTCCGAACCACTTGAAAAAGCCGACTAAAAATAACACATCAACTCATGATGATGATTTTGCCTTAAGAGTTGAATTTGTTTATTTATTTATTCTTAGGGTGGGAGGGAGGGGGAGATTACCTACGAAGTGACATGTTCTCCTTCCACTTCACCCTCTTTTTATCTTTTTTCTTTTTTTTTTTTTGATATAACGTTGCGAATCGTTTCGCCAGCTGTCAACAAAAACATTAAAAATTGTGGCGCCTCTTCAACTAAGCTTGCCTTACGACCCATAAACGAACGACAAAAAAAAAAACTCAAATAATAGACAATTACAACCTTGAAAAATTAAATTTACTTAACACGCCGCCTGGTTATAAAATTAAAAATAAAATAAAAGAACAACAAGATGCAAATTTCAATGGAATATAATTTATTATCTTTTTTTTTTCAATAGAACAGATGAAAATATTTCATATATTACATAATAGCACTAAAGTAAATCACTTTGTATTTCCATAGACTTGTTTTAGAATCGCGATTATTTGAGAGATTTACTAATTAAATGAGCGTATTAGGCCCGTTGCTGACTACTTTTCATAACCATAAAAAATAAATATTTAATTATTTAAATTTTCCATTATAACTATTCGTTTCACCAATTTTTGATGGGCTATTGAACCACTAACTCTTCTAAATACACTATAATAAATAAATAAATAAAAATTGTTAATGTAAAAATATACTAGTAGAGAGGTTTATAAAAAAATAAAATTTTCTTTATAAAAAAATATTTTATAGGCTTTTTCAATTTCTGAATATTTCATTCAATCTATATATTTTCTTTATTATATAATATAATAAAAACTCACGATGAAAAAATGACTAAAATAGAATATATATATTTTTTTTAAATAATAAAACATAAATGAAATATTTTACTTTAGATGATTGGTATACGTTCTATTAAGATTATTTGATAACTTTGTAACTTATTTATTTGTTGAACTCTATTCTAATTAAAATCTTTGCCTTGTTTTTTTTCACTTGGAAAAAGTAAATAAAACTCATTTTAAAATACAATTTAAGAGTGAGAAAGAAATTAGTAATTTAAAATTACTTCTTCCATTGCTTGTTTTATTTAAATGGAAAAAAGAGGAAAACAATCAAAAGAATTTCAATTCATGTTTACGATTGTCGATTATAAATCTCCCTCAAGTGAATTTTATATTGTTTATTTTCCCCCATGTAAGTTTGTTCTTTTAAAATAATCGCTCCATTGTATATTTGATCTTCTATATTTTTTTTTTTTTTTTTTTTTTTTGATCGTAAACGCAGCAACCTTGAAATTAACAATTAGATTAAAAGATGTGAAATTGGACTCTTTAGGTTCAACTTATGAGGTCTTCGTTTAAGAGTACCATCGGTTGCAGAAATTCATTCGTGTTTGTTGGCTGGCACGTAGGCAACCCAATTCACAATTTTTTTTAGACATTTAGACTTCGTCTTTATTATATATATTAATTTGTAACCAATATAATATCAATAATTTTTTTTTCGCTTAAGGTGGGAAGCGAACCATTGACCTTTGATACGAGAGGCGACACCTCTACCTAGATTTGGATTTTTCGGAAACGGCAACTAAGCATTAATTTCTAATGAGATTGAAGCATGGCCCGCTTTGGAGGGGCTCTAAAGTAATTAATCAAAAAATCAATTTCTGTCTTGATCATTGGGTTGCCTCCTTTCCAACTAAAAATGAACGATTGAGAAACATCTAAATTCCTACGGTATCATTTGGAGTTACTTTATTTACTATCTTTAACTCCTCCTTTATATTTATACCTAAATAATTACTTCTATCTCCAATCTATTTGAAAAAGAATCTCCAACAAGTAGCCGATTAATCTTCGATTATTTAATAGTATTCTAAATAAAAATATAATAACAAATCTAATCTATGGCTGAGGATTGGTAAAAAATAAACTTGCGCCTGGTAGATATGTCAACCCGATTGATGGCTTGGATTGAGCAATGCCTAACTGATTAGGGGAAACCATTAAGAAACTATTGAAAATCATAGTGCCTTTGTTTTCTGAAACAACTGATATTTTTTTTTCTTTCAAATTTTTTCTTTTCATTAAAAAATAAATTTTTTTAAAATTTGATTTATATTCTTTTTCAGCTGTTGATCTTCTTAACTCTAGCAAATTATTGAGAATTTTGACAAATCCTTAAAATAATTTTTTTATTTGAACTTATTAATAAATATTACTTCATATAATCGTAAAGACTACCCCTAATTTATCTGATTAGCTTCCCTGCAAAGACACACACCTCAAACCCAGGCGTCTTTCTGTGAATTTACTTTATTTTCTATCGATTTCTCTCTTCCACCCAGCCTAACTTATGCTAAAAAGCGAACACTCTCTTCGCACATATATGACTTATTTCTTAAAGTTCCTTCCAGAGGGCGGTGGCTCATAACCTTACCCTTCTCTTAGGAGACGCCATTTGGGTGGAAATCTACTATCGCCTTCAAAAATTATTGAATAAACTGCTTCTATAGTTTCGTCTTAATGCATAATTCTCCATGAACTTCGCCAATAATAAAATGTTAAATTAATAATTTTGAATTTCATGTAGCTCTCCTAATTACCCTTTAAGAAGGAACAAAAGATACAGGTTGTCCAATTACTTTTGATGAGATAGTATGTTCGAATCTTTTTATTTTTTATATAAATAATTGTTTTCTTCCTGCCCTTTGAGGAGGAGACAAGACTCTTGCTTCATGATCTAAGGGTTACTAATTTTTTCCACTGCTTGAGCAATAAAATTTATATTATATTGAGTAAAGATTAATTTAAATAGATATGGACGAGTAAAGTAATAGTCAATTATTTCTGAAATTTTATATAGTCTATTCAATTCATTTAAAAATAAAAAAAAACAAAAAGTCTTTTTTTAAGTAATTTTGATATAGACTTTAAACAATTTATTTATATCATTTGATATCCATTTGGATTAAATAAATTTTCGTCAAACCATCTTAAACCCTAACTCCCATCCCTTGGCTTTTAAACTTATCAAATTTGATAATAAAAAATTTCTTCTTTTAAATAGGACGTTGAAAAATCTCCTTCAGAAAAACTAAGAATTTTCTTATTTGCCGATCTTCGTTACATTTATTTACATATAAACACTGAGTGAAATTTCTCCCTTTGACTATTGGTTAATGGTGACTGACACCATTCGCCTCTCTAAATCTAATTTTGTATTCGCCAAGACGACAACATTTTAATTCGCATCCCTAAACTCAGCAGCAGCTGTTGATGAGGGGGGGACATTAATTTGCACTTAGGGGACCAAACTGTCCGAACAAGCGGCTCTCGACTCGTCAGCTCATTCACCTCGGGGAAAAAAGTTCACAAAATGTATAGTAGACTTAACTCCAGCCAAAAAATACTAAAATTGGCACAGAATGGAATTCTCACTTCGTTCTTCGAACTCTAATGAAATTAATAATAATTCTTTTTAAATTTATTGTTAATATATCGGTAAAGTGGATACTCATACCTAAATTTCAAATGAATTAATCAGCAGATTTTTAATGAAGTCGGAGGTATTGTAATTGTAATATAATGATGAGGCTATTAACCAAGTTGTTAAACCACCTAATCCTGAATTGAAGTATCAGGTTCCAATCGACCTTATGGCTAAAATTTATACAATTTTAAGCGATGCCTTATCATGGGGAATGAAACAAGAACCCACCCAAGTATTATTCCTAAAAACGTTACTCTCTAGGATAAAAATAAATAAAAAAATTTATTTACCCCCGGCTTAGAGGCACAAGCCCTCTGTGCCTAGGTTCAAACAAAAAAAAAAAAAAATTTAAAAATAACATAAAAAAAAAAAAAAAAAAAAAAAAAAAATAGAAATGATCTGAAGTGAAGAGAAAAACAAAATGACTGTGGATCAACACGTCATCTAAGTTGCACGATGGTGGCGCCATCACAGTTTGACATAAATTGAAATTAAAAAAAAAAAATGGATGAGTGGCCGAACGTTAAATTTAATACAAATAAACCCTAGAATATTTAATTTATTTTTTAGTTTTTATACTTTAGACAAAAAATTTTGAGAACAATTTTATTAAACAATCGAATACTAAATTTAATATTAGAACTCACAATATCCCTCCTATATATATACATATTCCCTAATAAACCTTATAAACCATAGGTGACCAACAGGTTGATCGCGAAGAAATTTTGATCGATTGTGAACAGTTGGGACAAAAACTATTTAAAAACATCACATAACTATTCATTAATAGAATTTTTTTTTACATATATTTTTATTTCTTAAATAAATATTGTTTATTTTAACTTCAACAATACCTTTCTCTTATATATCTATATATATTTGATTTTGGAAGTTTTGTGAAATATCAATAAATGAACGGGTAGATCGCCATCATTTTTTTTAGTAGAAGAGCAGATCTCGAGAACAAACCATTTGATCTTCCCTGTTATAAAAAAAATTTACAGTAAAAATTCTCTAAAGCCAGTTTTATATATAATAATATATTTAACTTTCAATATTTTATTTAAAAAAAATGATATTTTTGTTTTAAAAATAAATTATTTTTTAATTCAATCCAATTAACGATTAAAAAAGTAACTTTCCGGTTAATTAATTTTTATTCACCTCCAAAGTGATATTAATTCATTTGAAGCATTAAGAGATGAAAAATCAAAGCTTAATGGTTTTAATAATTTATAGCAATGTTTTTACTCGTTATATTTGTGGATTAATCAAAGTAATTAAGATTGATTTCTAATATTGGCCTATGATCATTTAGAAATGTAATGGAATCAAATTTATAGATTATCTCTTTTCTTAATACTAGTTCTTTTTTGATTTACTCAGTAAAAAATCGTTGAGAAAATAAAAAAATTGGGATAGAATGGAAATGTCTTTAAACTTGAATGCTATTTTTTCTCAAAAACAAAAAAAAATAACCAATTTCTAAGGAAATATCCGCGCCTGCGTGGTCCACTTTGGAGCAATGAATCGAAAACCTATTAACATTTTAGCCGATGAGTGGAATTTCGGAAAATTATACTGAATTTTTATCTCAAAATAAATGAATCTTACTGTTTAATTTTTATTAAAATTTTAGATAGATTAGGGGTTCGAATATTTATTTTCATATTTCCTAAGAACTCAAATAGATAAAACTTAAAATCGAAATAATAAAATCCAATAATTCAATTGCTTTTATTAATTTTTTTTTTGCTTTCAATTTATTATTTTTTTTCTTAAAACAAAATATAAAATTTTTATGGATTTACTAAATTTAAATTTTTTAATACATAATGTTTTGGAAAAGAGTCAATGAACTCGATTTTTTAAAAATATATATATATATACTAATTTTAAAATAAATGGCTAATTGGCAATGTGTCATATCATAAAAAATTTATGACAGTTATTTCATTAAAAAGAGTGCAATTTTTTGGTCAGAATAATTTGTTTTTTATATTTATTTAAAGAGTAATTTTTATTTTACTTAGCGCCCCAGTCTCGCCAATTATCATTGGCAGAAGTTTCGTTGGTTAAAATTTCCACTTCCACTATTTTAATAAAACTTCACAATCGAAGATCTAAAGATAAATTGTTTTAATTGTAGTATGTGTAAACTCTTTTTTTTTTTTATCCTTCTATTTCTCATTTCTAACAAAATTTGATTTTTAAAATTTTACCAGAAAATTTAGGATGTGATTTTCTAAATCAAATAAAAATCAAGAAGATGCTTTCTAGGAATTTCATAGTAAAAAATCTTGACAATAATTAAGGTGACCAATCGTCCTTTGGGACTGTACTACTTTTTCTTGAACCTAACTCCTTTGAAAAAATGTACTCTTTTGTCTTCCCGATGACATTTTGCGAGTTAACTGTCATCTTTTTTTCACCAGAAAAATGTAAAGTCTTAGAAAACTACTTCCTCGCCAATACATCCTTGTATATTGCTAAAATTATTAATAAAGGGCTAATTGCCAGTCTTAGCTCAGCCGGCATTCAGGATCTCACAAGTTTTCAGCCGTTTAATTATTACACTATTATATATTTATAAAATAAAAGAATAAATAATATAGATTTTTTTATATTTAAGTCATAAATATTTTTTTATTTTCTAATATTTTATTATTAAATAATTAATATTTTAATATTAGATTTTGTTCTGTCCCTCGGTGCAGAGTAGAAGTCTCGCCTCATATACCAAAGGTCAGTGTTTCGCTTGTCACTCTGAGCAACATGAATATAAACAAACAAAGGACGGAGACTAAATGGCCTTAGATGTTTAAAAAGACTTAAAAAAAAAATTAGATCTTTTCAAAAATTAATCTCTACTTTCCTTTTGTTTCAGGTATGTATGTCACGATATTCTTCTCTTCAATGTAAGTTTATATTTCCATTTAACATAATTTTCTATGATATTATATTTAACCCTGTCCCAGGGGTCTGGCTTCACGTACCAAAGGTCAGTGGTTCGCTTACCGTCCTGAACAACAAAATTTTATATTATATTGGCTAACAATTAATATAAATAAATAAGGACAGACCTCAGATGCCGAAAAAGACTTAAATTTAAAAAAAATTTGAATCCTCCAACCATCCAAAATCTAAAAAAAAATTTTTTTTAATTTTTTCTTTTCGCTTTTTTTCCGCACCATATTATATAAGGAGCTGTACTTATATATATAAACTAATGATAGAAAAAATGTTTTCGGTGAGTTTCGAACTTTCAATGTTTCATTTTTCTCTAATTATTGATTATTTTCAGTACACAATGAGGAAATTGAATTTTTTTTATGCATCCTAGGATATTAGAATTGTGTTTTTTTTTTTTGTGTTGTAAGCAACTCACTATTGGATTTTTTATTACTTACTCCATGCCTGTTCTGTTGTTCATTTCTAGGGAGATTTAACAACTGCGCATGGGTCGGCCGCCCTGGAATAATTAATTAAAAAATCCACTAGAGAGTTGGCTTGCCTATCTTCCTCCAAATAAAAACGAACAAAATTTTACACTCCATCTAATATAGGAAGAAGGAAATAATTTGTATATGCAAAAATAAGGTCAAGGGACAAAGGTTGAGAATAAGAATTAGAAATTTTTAAATTTTCCTGATTTCAATTTTAAACTTTAAATCAAGTTTTTGAGAGAGGAAAGGTAGATCCATCTCAAATAACATAGATTATAGAAATTAATTATTTTGAATAATATTTTGATTAAAGATGTCACCGAATTTCGGTATTTTGTTCCATTTGAATGATTTCTCTCTTCAAAACCAAAAATTTTTTCAAAATGTTTCTTATCTCTGAATAACACCATATGGTGTGGAATTTTTTTAAATTTTTTTCATTAAGCAACCAGGCATTAACCTGTTAAATGAATTTAAATGAAGAATTTTATTGAATCAAATGATTGATTGCACATTGCATCATCCCTCTAAATACGTTCTAATTCTAATCTCCGCCATATAAGCTAATAAATCAAGGTAATTTTAAAAATGATTGATCGAATTAAACCTTGATATTTTACCTGTAAATTAATAATTGAATTATTTATTTAAATTCGATATTGAGACTTCATTTTAAGGGTCGTTAGTATAAGTAAGTTTATTATTGAACTAGCTACTCTAATAGTTCTCCTATTAAAATCATCAATCCTAAATTTTTTAAACTCTATTTCGTCCTGGCTTCTTCTTTCTGACAATTAACTTACAAACAAAATTTCAATTCAATTCATCAATAATAAACTAGGCATTGTTCATTTTTATTTACCTGTATCGCAGAGAAAAAAAAAAGATTAATGAAATATAGTAAGACAATGCTAAGCAAACGTTTTTTTTTTTCAACCTTTAGGTTAATATATCCTAAAATTTTAACATTTTTATCGAAACTAAAATTTTTAGTTAATATACTCATGAATCCCGCTGTAAAAATTATTTTCAAAATCAAGTGTAATAAAATTTTTATTTAATATCTTCAGAAAAAATAACTAAAAATAATATTTCTTATTATTAATAATAAACATTTCGAAAAACAATCGCCCCCCTTCATGTTATAAAAGATTATAACTCGAGAGGAGGTAAAGGTACCAAAGTGATTCGCTTCCCATCCTGAGCGATAAAATTCAATTAATTCAAAGAAATATATGGCCTTAGATGTCAAAAAGGACTAAATAGAAAATTATACACTCTCACAATTATCAAAGTCTTCCTTTACCTGCTCCCATCAACCAACTAAAACTTACAATCTCCAATCTTTCGAATCGAACCTCAACAAACACCTTTTAAAGTCCTCACTCCTGTTCTTTCTGTGTGCCTGTATCTGCAGGTCATTTAGGTCCGTTGGACCATATCAAAAAAAAAAAGAAAAAATTGAAATTTTTAAATAAATATAGGTTTAAAAAACTTAGATCTTCATTCCTTTCGGGAAAAAACCAGCTAATTTTTTAAATATAATCACAAGTTCAATCCCCCCCCCCCCCCCCCCCCCCCCCAATTTATTTTTTTATATATTTTTTTTTTTTTTTTCTTTTTTTTTTTATAAAAAAAAAAAAAATTTTTTTTTTTTTTTTTTTT